>CAUYPK010065313.1:0-27640 GCA_963574355.1 Loris lydekkerianus
TAAATGT
Source organism: Loris lydekkerianus (assembly GCA_963574355.1). Classification (NCBI taxonomy): domain Eukaryota; kingdom Metazoa; phylum Chordata; class Mammalia; order Primates; family Lorisidae; genus Loris; species Loris lydekkerianus. Next base: position 8 of record CAUYPK010065313.1, read on the forward strand.
CTTAGCACAATAACTAAGAAAATGCCAGGAAGGCTATGTTAACCAGTGTGATGAAAATGTGTCAAACGGTCTATGAAACTAGTGTATGGTGCCCCATGATCACATTAATGTACACAGCTATGATTTAATAATAAAAAAAAAAAAAAAAAAAGTAACAGGTACATTGAAAGCCTTTGAGATGAATATTTGGCTTTCAATTGTACATGTATTCATTACTTTCTAAAACCATTTAACCAATGTTTGTTATTATTTACTATTGTTTTGATGTTTCTCTGGTTCTATTGTTTTTCTGCCACTTTATTTTTGCATTTGCCTGGTGGTTCTATATTGTTTGCTGGGTTCATTATTAAAATAAAAAAAGAAGATTTAAGGTCTGGAAGAATTTTCTTTTCTCTAGAGTGGTCTTGCATTTTATTATGCAGGTGGTTGGGATTATCAGCAAACCAGAATGACTTTAATGCTATCAGGGATTACAATTAAAAGTTGCAAATATGTCCCCCCTCCCCCTTTTTTTAGAGGTTTGGACCATCAGAATTCTAATTAAAAGCTTGAGTGATTTGCCAATGCCTCCTGGCAAGATTGGAACTCAATTTTTTTTTTTTTTTTTACAGTTTGTGTTTGGGGCCCGGTTTGAACCCACCACCTCTGGTACATGGGGCCGGCACCCTACTCCTTTTAGCCACAGGCACCGCCCCTGAACTCAATTTTTAATTTTATCCTTATAAATTTTTCAAAGTCTCTCTCATCTACTCCAAGACCTGTCAGATCACTTCAAGAATTGGCAGATATCCTAACGGAAAAGTGAAGCTAAAGACCAGGTTCATGTTTCTCTATGTTTCATTTATTACCTTTTGGAATGTGGCCTATAATTCTTTAATTCTTTGTTAGCATTCCAAATTCATATTCATTCTCTCTCTCTCTCATATCTTTCTCTCTCCACCTCGGTTGAACCAAATTACCATTGGCATCACCAGAAGCAGGACTCCACACACACACATACATATTATATGGGGGTACACAGGATTAAGGGACATAACCCGCTTTCTGTAAGGTTGAAGTCAGAGTTGTAGTTTTGCCATCCCACCTGTGTGATGTTGCTGCTGGATGGGAATTTACCCAGTTCTCTCCCTCCTTGAATTTAATTGAGTTTTTCCCTCATGTGAGCATATATTTGTTAATCTACTGGTGCTAATTAAGTACTAAGTATATCTGGTGCTTGTTTTCCATTCTTGTGATATTTTGCTGAGGAGAATGTTCTCCAAATCCATCCAAGTTATGATGAAACAAAAAAAAAAAAAAAAAAAAACATGAAGTCTCCATCTTTTTATGGATAAATGGCATTTCATGTTATACATATACCACAGTATAGTAGTAGTCCATTTGTGTGCTGAAGGGCAACGGGGTGGTTTCTACACCTTTCCAATTTGAATTGTGCTGCAATAAACATTTGCGTGCAAATGTCCTCATGGCAAAATGACTTTTTTCTTTTGTGTGGATACCTAGAAATGGGATTGCTGGACCAAATGGGAGTTTACTTTTAGTTCTCGAGGAATCTCCATACTTCTTTCCAGGGTGGCTGTACTAGTTTACAGCTGTTATGTATATTTAAAAATTTAAGTCTGTATTTTATATCTAACATTAATAAGAAATTTAAAAGGCAAAAGTTTAATAAGCGCATAAACTGAGGTGTTTCTTTTACTCAAAAACACATTTTTCTTTTCTTTCTTTTTCTTTTTTCTTTTTTTTTTTTTTTTGCAGCTTTTGGCTGGGGCTGGGTTTGAACCCACCACCTCCAGCATATTGAGCTGGCGCCCAACTCCTTTGAGTCACAGGTGCCATCTTCAAAAACACATTTTTCAGTTTTACACCAGGTGTGATATAGTAGGAGATAAATAAGACACTCTCCTGAAACTTACATTTTTTGAAGGGAAATAGGAAAGAACCAAGTAACTGTCAGATATCATGAATGCTACAATGAATTTTAAGGAGTGTCCTGTCATACACAGCAGGCAACAGTCAGTTTACATTGATTGTGTCAGCAAAGGAAAATCTGTAGACAGGACATTTAAGCCAAAAAATGAAAGATAAGAAGAATTAAGCCATACAACAATCAGGCGGGGAGTGCTAAGCAAATGGATATGTTTGAGGAATAAGAAAGGTCAAGGGCTCACACAATGCATTAATCACAGACTATAGACCAGGTCAGGAGACCAAGTGAGAGTGAGGGCACACACCTATTTCCTATTTTGAAGGCCAAAGTAAGAAATAAAACAGCGTAACTTTGGGAGTAACAAGTCATTGTTTTACAATCTTCAGAGTAATAATTGATTTAGGTCAGCTCATCAATGCATGCCAGAAGTAAAAACTTAGTGCAAAGAAAAGAAATGCACGTTGACACTGGGGAGATTTAACAGCTACCCTCTCCAGGTATTCACCAGGCAGTAAGTCATGTTTCTTCCAGTAAATACTGCCATGTACACGTTGTCAGTCACATCTCTGTGCCTCATTAGAATCCCAGGGAATCAAAAACTTTATTTGCAGATTAAATCAGAACATTTAAAAATTACTTAATCTTAGAGTTCTCTCTCTCTGAGTGAGTGCATGTATGTGTACCATGTACAGAATATACAATTTTAGGGAAATCACATTAAAAATACATATATATTTATTCCATCCCACAATAGCAAGTAATAATAAAGACAGACATAATATTAAATGCAGGATTGTAATATGACAAGACGAATTAAAAGACTAGGGCTAGGCTGCACCTCTAGCAAGGAGAGCAGTCCAGGAGCCCCTGAACGACCCAGACCTGGACAGGCTGCGGTCGAGGTTTCCGCCATCTAGTGGCAGGTTTTCATTATGGCCTAAATATCGAAGGAGATAATTCTGCATCTTTGAGTTGAAGACTGCTGCTACCTTGTGCTTTGTGTAAAAGTTTAGAGCCCTGGATGGCTTTTCTGAGAATTCCTGCTCTGAGCAGCCCTGTCTGGGGGTGACTGGGAAGGAGTCCCTGTCTGTGCTCCTGCTGCTGGCCCAGCAGTAGACTGGGTTATTGTTGGACTCAATAATAGGGGAAGGGAGGTGTGTCCTTCTCCTTTTCCCGCCTCAGTGTTAGCTAAGCCCTGCTAAGCACTTAACTTCACGGATGGAGTTTCGCAGCGTTCCTTCCACCCCCTTCAACTCACGGGTCCCCTCCCACAACCAGAGCTCTGTGTTGTAAGGTGTGGGGGATGGTTCTTAGGCAAAGGTCAGGTTCCCATTTGTTCCTGCGCTAACTTCAGGCTTTGTATCACTGCAGAAATTCAAAATCGTGGCCGGGAGCGTTCCCACCTCTGCCGCAGCAGTGAATGAATTTTGCTTCTTTAGAGACGGGTCTGGGCTTCATGCCTGACCTCCAGCAGCAAGCAGCCCCTCACCATCTGCATGCGGGCTCCACTAGGGGGTCAGCAGATTCCCCCCCGTTCCCATCCCCATCCCAGGCTTTCCACACGCACCCTGCGGAGGCCTGAGGTAAGGCATTAAGGAGATATTGAAGGACCTGATGTCCGGAGTATCTAGAAATTCTTTTTTTGTTTGTGCTTTAAATTTTTTTTTTAATTTTTAAAATTTTCTCTATACATGTACATGTGTTTATTTGGTTTCCACTTTTTGCCTTCGCAAAACTAAAGAGGCTTAAAATTTAATAACAGTAACAACGTTTAAGATAAGGACTGGAAACAAAAACCTGTAAAGAATGAACGAAGATAAATACATTCAGAAAAGAAATCAGACAATTGCTGCAACGAAATATTGAGCAATAGCAATAGTAATGCAAAAAAGTAACATTCACATTGTCAAAAGTATGTCTATCATAGACTGCTTTGACTCTGAGGTTCAGTATGGAGTCATCAGTTAACTTCTTATTTTTTTCCAATGTCTCAAAAATAGACAACTAATATTTATAAATAAAAATAAAAGATAATTTTAAAAAAACAGGTCATGCCAAATCTTATAGACAATAGAAAAAGAAGAAATACTTCAAAATCAGTCTACTTTATCTGGATAAACCAGATATTAAAATTGGAAAAATATATTATTATAAAGGGAAATTACAAACATATTTCACTTATAAGTGAGGATGCAATGTCCCAAACAACATATTAACAAGTTGAATTAAAAATAAATGTTTAAGTAATGTACTCTGGTCAAAATTAAATCCAATTAATGTGAGAATTAGTCACTATTTTCTTTTTTTTTTTTTTCTATTCCTTTCATTCACCACCTCCCTCCTTCTCTGTCTGCTTTCCCCTTCCCTCATGCCCCACTGTGTCATTAATTGTCATTAATTGTCCTCATATCAAAGTTGAATACATAGGATTCATGCTTCTTCATTCCTATGATGCTTCACTAAGAATAATGTGTTCCACCTCCATCGAGGTTAATACAAATACTGCAAAATCTCCATTTTTTTAAATGACTGAATAGTATTCCATAATATACATATACCATAGCTTGCCAATCAATTCCTGGGTTGAAGGACATTTAGGCTGTTTCCACATTTTAGCCATTGTAAATTGAGCTGTGATAAACATTCTAGTACAAGTGTCTTTATCATAAAAGGATTTTGTTTGTTTGTTTGTTTTTTGGGTTTTTTTTTTGTTTGTTTGTTTGTTTTTCCTTCTGTATAGATGCCCAGTAATGGGATTGCAGGATCAAATGGGAGGTCTAGGTTGAGTTCTCCGAGGTTTCTCCATACTTTCTTCCAAAAATGTTGTATTAGTTTGCAGTCCCACCAGCAGTGTAAAAGTGTTCCCTTCTCTCCACATCTGCGCCAGCATCTTCAGTTTTGACATTTTGTGATATAGGCCATTCTCACTGGGCTTAGATGATATCTTAGGGTGGTTTAAATTTGCATTGCTCTAATATTTAGGGATGATGAGCATTTTTTCATGTCTTTGCTAGTCATTCATCTGTCTTCTTTAGAGAAGGTTCTGTTCATCTCTCTTCCCCATTGATGTATGGGATTGTTTTTTTCTTGTGGATTAATTTAAGTTCTGTATAGATCCTAGTTATTAAGCTTTTGTCTGATTCAAAATATGCAAATATCCTTTCACATTGGGTAGGTTGTGTATTTGGTTTGGTTATTGTCTCCTTAGATGTATAGAAGCTTTTCAGTTTAATTAAATCCCATTTGTTTATTGTTGTTGTTGTTGCTATTTCCATGGCAGTCTTCCTCATAAAGTCTTTCCCTAGGCCGATATCTTCCAGCATTTTTCTTATTCCTTCTTTGAGGATTTTTATCGTTTCATGCCTTAAATTTAAGTCCTTTGTCCATCTTGAACAATTTTTGAGAGTGCAGAAAGGTGCAGGTCCAGTTTCAGTCTATTACATGTGGATATCCAATATTCCCAGCACCATTTATTGAATAGGGAGTCTTTCCCCCAGTGGATGCTCTTGTTTGGTTCATCGAAGATTAGGTGATTGTAAGTTGTTTTCATTTCCTGGTTTTCTATTCGATTCCAAATGCCATCCCTATTAAAATACCAACATCCTATTTTCAAGACTTAGAAAAAATGATTCTGAGTTTTGTATGGAACCAGTAAACAATCCCATATAGCTAAGGCAGCTCTTACTAATAAAAACAAAGCCGGGGGTATCACCATACCAGATTTTAGACTGTACTACAAGGCCATAGTGGTCAAGACAGCATGGTACTGGCACAAAAATAGAGACATAGACATTTGGAATCAAATAGTACCTAGAAATTCTAAATTCTCATGAGGACCCACATTTAATCTTTAAAAATTCTTTAAAATTTCAGATGTTTTCTTCTTGGGCATGTTTATGTCTGCTGCAGTTTCCTCTTGCACTCTGCCAAAGTCAACGTCATTTGCACAGCCATTGTCTTTCGGGAGGAGCTTGTCACCTTTTGTTCACTTAGTTGCCTTACAATCTTGGCTTTCTGATGAGTTCCAAAAATGTAAAATTTTGTAAATTATCCCCTTTCTTTTTTTGTCTTTTCTTTTTTCTTTTGCTTGATATTAGAGTAGTAGTAATGTTCTCTTGAGATTTTCTACATTTTGAGTGGAAGTAGAGCTCACACTAATCATATTAAACTTTAATTATGTACTATGTGTATTTCAGTTTCACCTCCATAAATCTTTTGCAGACAGGGCATTTTCATATTCGCAATGCCTAGTGATACTTACTAATCATACTGTTGTAATGAGTTGTTCACATGCCTGTCTCTCTAACTAGACTATGAACACTTGGGAAGCAGTGACGCAGTAACTGACTCTTATGCGTCATTAGAATAATACAGAAACGCATGTATTGAGTGTTTGCTATGAATAGGATCTACCTTGTTACGTATATAATCTCATTTAGTATCATCACTAATTCCGTAAGGTAGATATTATTATTCTACTATTGCAGCTCATTAAGCAAGCACAGACAGGGCAGGCTGTGTAGCCAGGGGTCCCACATCCTGTGCTTGGTGTAAGTGTCTGCTGTTGCCACTTGGAAATTCTTAATAATTTTATCGTTGAACTTGAAGTTTATGAGATCGTGGAGTGTGTGAGTGAGCATAGAGATAAGCCTAAATGTGCCCATGCAAGGTCAGGCTCAGGATCATGGGTCCAATAACCAACGGAGTCGTTAAGCAATTGACCTGGTAGCCCTGCACACAGATACAGGACTCAGGTTAGGGTGGGGCCACCCTGGATGCCAAAGATTACCAAATATGACCTATGTCCAGATTGGCAGCCACAGGGAGATGCAGTAAAGATTGCAACAGTGGTCCAGCCACAGAGTGAAGAGATGCCACATGAGCAGTGCTGGGTCTCAAGCAAACAGTGTGGCTAGACCTTCTAACCCCACAGCCCACCCCTGTGGCATGTGCATGAATGTTAAGTGTCCACCCGAGGGCTGAACAAGAACTACAAGAACTATTAATGCACAGACATTAATGCATGGTATACTGTGTTAGCAAATTACAAAAAAGTAAAAAGTTACCTATAGACAATTAATAAACATATGAGAAAGTGTTTAGAATTTTTCAAAAAGTTTGAAACATTCAGTTATGAAAATTATCACAATTTGATAAAGCAATATCCATAGGCTTAAAAATAAAAATTAAATTTAAACATCATCATATTGGACAGAAAAGAACATGATTTCTGTATGAAGCTACAAGTCAACCTATTATTAATGAGGAAAACTCTTTTTTTTTAGAGTCAGAGTCTCACTTTATCACCCTTGGTAGAGTGCCATGACATCACAGCTCACCGCAACCTCCAACTCCTAGGTTTAGGCGATTCTCTTGCCTCAGCCTCCCGAGTAGCTGGGACTACAGGCACCTGCCATAATGCCCGGCTATTTTTTTGTTGCAGTTTGCCCGGGGCTGGGTTTGAACCCACCACCATCAGTATATGGGGCCGGCACCCTGCTCACTGAACCACAGCGCCGCCCATGAGGAAAACTCTTTTAAAATTAATTTTCTCTTGCAATTAAGAATACAGAGATAAAATACATTAACAGATATGTTAAATTATATATATATCACAAATCCACTTTTAGCTCTGTAATTTGATTGTACAAGTTATAGGAAATATCAGAAAAGCAGTATCAAGATATCATTCTATAAATTCAAAATTAAATTCAGAATTACATAAAATTGACATATATTAAGAGTTAAAAATACTCTTAATAGGTAACAGCTCTACTAGTCACATGATTAAAAAGATCCTTCTTAGTATTAAAGATTACCAAAAATTATCTGTGGTTTTGTATTTGCCAAGCACCATTAATGTCACTTTGAAAACTTTTTTAAAACTGTTTAATATTTAAGTATCTTTAACAGCACTTTTTTCTGCCTTGTTGTCAGGTACCCTACAGTATCATTTCTCAGTGGCCCCACAAAATATATAGACAGTGATGCACACAGATAAAGTAAATTACATACAACCACACACCTAGCAAATAACAAAGTAAGACTTAGAACCCAGGGAGTCTGGCTTCAAATCAGAGTTCTTTATCACTAGGTTACACTATTTCTCCATCATAGAATCAAAACTCACGATGGCTGATAGAATGTAGGACATGATCTCTAAGTGACAGCAAATGTCAAAGAGAGGATCATGTCTCACTGGACAATGTCAGCCTTGACTCTCGAAGCATTTGGTTTTCAGAAGTTATTGCTATTGCTAATGACATCAAGAAAATACCAATAAGGTAAGACAATACAATTCTAAAGTACTTGCATTAATTTGCTAACTCTGCCCTAACAAAGGCCCACAGATTGGGTGGCTGAACCAAAAGAAATCGCTCATACTTCTGAAGGCTAGGAGTCTGGGATCAGGCTATTCACAGGGTCCAATTCGTCGAAGGGATATGGGGACAGGACCCCTTCCAGGCCTCTCTTCCTGTCTTGTACTAAGACATCTTCTCTCTGTGTCTTCCCATTGTCTTTCTTCTATGTTCCCAAATTTTCCCTTTTTAAATAACTACAAATCATTTTTGATTAGGCTCTACCCTAATGGCCTCATTTTAATTTCACAACCTCTAACTCCAAGTACTATTGTGAGATACTCAGCAGTTAGGACTTTACCATATGAATTTTGAGGGACACAGATCAGGCTATAACACTGATGTATGTTTTAAAGTGATTTCACAGTTTTCTTTTATTCTTGCCTAGAATAGGACTAAATGAAATGAAGAAATACAATTGAAAATATAATATTTTCTATATTGAATAAAAAAGACATTAATATCTTCACCTATAAAGAATCCTGGTGACTCTGTTTCTCAGTATCTCTAAATACTAAGACAAATTTCAGCCCTTAGGGCTTTAATTCTATTAAATTTAAAACTGTTTTTTAATGTTATATTTATCATTTACTACCACTAACACAGATAAAATTCAGTATTTTATAATGTTAACACATTTTCCTCAAAAAACAAATAAAGACTGCTACTCTTTTGCAAAAGACTCCCTTAGGTAAAGAAAAGAACAACACTTGGGCAGCGCCTGTGGCTCAAGGGAGTAGGGTGCCATATGCCAGAGGTGATGGGTTCAAATCCAGCCCCAGACAAAAACTGCAAAAAAAAAAAAAAAAAAGAAAGAAAGAAAAGAACAACACTGGAAGTTAGGGGATAATGTGTGGAGGTATGTGTGTGTGTGTGTGTTTATACATACACATGTATATATTCTATTTACTGTCTATAAAGTATCTCATATATATGGTGTGTACGTATACACACACACACATTAATAAAATTGTGGAATGGAGAAAGGAAAGATATTATTAAAAATACCAGTAAGATTAACCCCCTATCACAAAAATCCCCAAATTACAGTTGTTGGCACGGATGCAGAGAGAAGGGAACACTTCTACACTGCTGGTGGGAATGCAAGCTAATATGACCTTTTTGAAAGAAGTTTGGAGAACACTCAAGGAACTAAAAGTAGACCTACCATTTGATCCTGCAATTTCTCTATTGAGTATATACCCAGATGATCAAAAGTCATTTTACCACAAAGACATTTGCACCAGAATGTTTATTGCAGCCCAATTCCTTTTTATTATTATTATTAATTTTTATTTATTTCAACAGCTTTAGGGGATACAGTGTTTCTTGTTACAAAGGTATTTCTTATCATTAAATGTAGGTTTTTTAAAAAACATTCACTATGCAGTACTATCACAATACAAATGAACTTAAGAACAGCTCAAGTATTCAGTGAAGTATTGAGAGGTGAACTGAAATTTTTTTTTAATCATATTCAGAAAATCTTATGTGTTTACTTGCTTGTTGAGTCTTTGCCAGTCGAATCTTTTCTGCTTTGGTGATTAACTTTTCAGTGCTCTGTTCTTTTCCCAAGGCTGACTAAGCTTGGCCTGTCTATCAACCAAAATCTTCTGCCGGTACCTTTGTTCGTGATTACCAGAAAGGATCTCAATTTTCCAGCAGTGTTTTCTTTTAATTTCCATATGTGCACTTATTATTGCTTGAGCATCCTCAGGAGTTCTAAATCTAGCATGGCATTCTGTATCTCCTTCTAGCAAATCAATGTAAATAACTTCGGGGATGGCCGCCAAAGTAGCCTGGGCTTGTTTCCTGACAGGTAGAGGCTCAGTGCTAATGATCTTCACAGTCACTCCACTCACAAATTGTGGTACCATTGTATTTGTATTAACTTTCGGGGGGGGGGGGGGGGCGCCACTCTTTACTGTTGTTTTTTTCATCTTTTGTTCCAGAATTAGGAGGTACCCCACCATCTGTTTCCATTTCTGACTCTGATTTTATTTGGGATATTGTTTTTTTCAAAGAAGCCATGCTATCTTTTTGTAGGGCTAAATACTCTTTTTTCAAATCCATCCATTCACTCTCTGACAGTACTCTTAATGGTATAACTACTTCTCCCATTTTATGTCTCTCTTTATGGTTTTTCTTATGTTTCCTTTTTGTTTTTAAGAGAGAGCTATCTTTTATGTCTCTAGTATCCTTTTTCTCTTCAATAGAGACTTCTAAATCTCTGTTTTCTTTAGAAACGTTTAAAGCTTCTTTTTGAGCAATGTCTTTCTGAGCCATTTGCTTTACTTTGGATCTGGGAGTTCGGGCTTCTGCATCTTGAGAGCTGCTTCTCTTCCCCTCCCCTGTTCTGACCTTGGGTAAGCTCGATACTTCAACTCTTTCTCTTTTTTTCTTTTTCTTGGAGGGTTGCTTTGGGGGCTCAGTAGTTTCTAATTGAGAGCTCTCAGATGTGGCTCTCAGTCTTTTCATTTTACAGACACTCACATTGCTTGAGTCGATATTTAACTCTCTCACCTGGACATTGTCTTCTTTCTTCATTTGGCCTATTTTCTTCTTTTTCTTTTCTTCAGCTGTTCTTAAGGAAGGAATCAGATTATTTTTTACCATTTTAGGAAATACACCAGATTTTCTTGGTGCTTCTTCTGGTGGGTTGTTAAAAAACTCAATAGCTTTTGCTGCTTGTTCTTTTGTTTCAAATTTCACAAAGGCAAATCCCTTTGTATCTCCAGTAGACTTAAAATGTGGTATACTTATGTAAACAACATTGCTACATTTCCCAAATACTCTTTCAATCCAGCTGTGATTAACATTTTTAGGAAGTCACTCCACATGCACTGTCCACTCATCCTCATCCTGTGGTCTTTCACCCAGGAGCTTTTTCCTTCTGATTCTGGTGCCTTCTAAATCCAGCTCTACAACAGCCAAACTTTTCAAAACTCTGGCTATTAACTTCCCATCAGTAGTTAATTTTTTAATTTGGTTGAAGGACACCAGAAGTGATATATCCACATATCCATCTGTAGATTTTTCTATCTGCTCTCGAAGAAATTGGTCCTTGTGAAGATTTGCATTCCCAAACCAGGAATCTACTTGCTTTACAATATCTGCAAGCACCTGTTTAACTCGAGATCTTTTCTTTTTTTCTACTTCCTTTTTCTTTTCAGTGCTTTCTTCTTCCATTGCTTTTTCTTGGTTTCCGCTTTCAGTTTCCATTCTCTGTTCAATTCCCAATATACAGGGTCAAGTAACACGTCCTCCAGCCCTTCCCGTCTCCCGATCCTTATAGTCATGGTTCCTAATTGCCAAGTTATGGAAGCAGCCCAAGGGCCCATTGACCCATGAATGGGTTAACAAATTGTGGTATATGTATACCATAGAATATTATATAGTCGTAAAAACAGATGGAGACTTTACCTCTTTTATATTTACATGGATGGAGCTAGGACATAATTTTCTTAGTAAAGTATCATAAGAATGGAAGAAAAAGTACCCAATGTACTGAATACTACCATGTAATGAGAATATAATCATCTACACACTCATATGAATGGTAAAACATAACTATAGTCCAGAAAGAAGAAAATAAGACAAGGGGGAGAGAAGGAGAGTGGGGAGGCCAAGAGGAGAAAAGGTATATGGTAGGACCTCACCTAATGTGCGTAATACAATGGTATATTTCAAAACTATTAAGAATAGGGTATAAATGTCTTACCACAACAAATAAGTAAGCAAAGAGATGGTTATGTTAATCAGTTCATTGTCGGCATTACACATTGTATATCAAATCAGCACATTGTACCCTGTAAATGCATTAATGTACACAGTTATTTGATAAAGGAAAAAAAAAAAAGAAACACTCAAGAGCAGATAAGTTTTGCTAATAATTACTCAGCTAATGAAAAGCATTTGTAGAAATTGAAGGTTGGCCTGGAATTCTTACATAAGGAGAAAACAATCTGAAATGTATTCCATGTAAAGATTTTTTATTTTTATTATCTTTTACTCTGAGAGTCAAAGTAGGGAAGAAAAAAAATTAGTCAGTACTTTATTGAGTTAAAAATAAACCTTAGATATAGGCCATGTTTAGTTAAACTACAGCACAGAAATGGAGATGTAGTAAATCGTAAGAATTCATACAAGTAGCAGTGAGCCTTATTTATGATTTAGCATCTTACATATTTTCTATGCTACTTGAATTGTCATATGATTTCTAGGGCCTTTCAGAGGAATTGGAACACCTACAAGGAATTATTTGTCTGCACATAAAAAACAAAATAAAACAAAACAAGTGTGGTTAGCGCCTGTTCTCAAACTATTCATTCAAGGGTGGAGTGTTGCAAATCTCTGCAAGAAAATCCTCTGAATCTAAGGATTTATGTTGGAGTGCAAAATCTTCCCATTGCCTTGGGAGGCAGGTTTTTGGGAGTAGCTTTTTTTTCTGCTCTGTGTATTTGAAATTGAAGATGATTTGTGCCTGTACTTTTAGAAAGAAAAAAAAAAAAATCATTCACAGTATCCCAAAACCCTTATGGTTTTTTTGTTTGTTTGTTTGTTTGTTTTCAGTTTTTGGCCAGGGCTGGGTTTGAACCCGCCACCTCTAGCATATGGGGCTGGTGCCCTACCTTTGAGTCACACACGCCACCCCCACAAAACCCTTATGTTTAACAGGTTAATTATTTTGCTTTACAAGACCGCATCTACCTGAGATGAAAACTGGTATAAAGGAACCTGGGTTAGTATTTTCTAAACTAAAAGGTTAATAAAAATTATTTGATATTCAAATAAAGCATGTTTCCTCTTGCATTTCTCACCTTCCCATATGAAGAAAATGGCAAGTAACACTGAGATTATGTAACATGAACCTAGGGCATTTATTCAATTATTACTATAGAGTAGTACAACTGTGAACTAATCAATGAAACAGTTTAATTTAATAAATGTTTTTAACCTACATGAACTATATGATGAACATGGAAATTACAGTGAGGACAAATGTGGATTTGGAGGTTATATTTCGTTTTCAGATAAACTACTATTTGCTTTTTTTTTTTTTTTGCCCTGCCATACCCAGCAGACCTGCAGAGTGAGGACAGGACAGTTGACAGGACACTTGTAGCATTAGAATGCTGGTATGTGCCTCACGATTCCCACCACTGGTGTCCATTGCTTGGTAATCTCTCCTTGTGTGTGGATACAAATTTTACCTTGCTGTTAACCAATGAAATATGGAAAATGTAAAATAATTGTGAAGATATAATCAACATTTCTTATCAAAAGGAAGATCATCCTGGGTGCACCTGCCGTAACCAAGTAAGCCTCTTAAAACAGGATCCATGCATTCAAAAGACTCAAAGCAGGAGACATTCATACCTGTTGTCCTGGAAGAGGCCTTGAACTACCTATGCAGAGGCCAGCCTGTAGGAAATGGAAACGCAGGTGAAAAATTCTGCTCCTTTGAGTCTCTTCTTGAATGTCTGGATCTTGTTTTAAGAGGATCCTGTAAAGATAGGGAACTGAATTCTGCAAACTGGAATGAATCTGGAAGAGGATACCATGCTCTAATGGGAAAGCAACCTGGCCAAAAGCTTTTATTCAGTTTTGTGAGAGCATAAAGGGGACTCACTTAGGCTCTGCCCAACTCAGACAATCTGTAAGGTAATGATATATATTGTTTTAAGCCTCTGTATGAAGTAATTTTTACAGAGTGACAGAAAACTTATACAACAACCATAAAATGGGCTAAAACAATTGCAATGAGGTCATTATAAAAATATCATTGCCTGCAGTTCTTATATAGAACTCATACTCAGAATGTTTAAACATTTACTTTCAGTTGCTTATACAAATACAACCAAATTCATATACACACTCAGAAACCCTAATGTGAAAAATGTACTGCATTCAAATAATAGTTGTTCAATTACAGAATCCAGCCTGTCTTCAAATCAGATCTATCCTAGCGTTTGCAAACATCACAACTTGTAGGCACTTGCCCATTTTAAAGACATGACTGTTTCCATTTGCCCCCTGTTCTTCCCTTGGTCACATGGCACGGATTCAAGATGAGATAGGACATTGTACTTCTCTGTGAATAGTAAGTGAGCTGGATTTGTATTAATTGAGAATAATTTATCAGAGAAGAAAAGACATAATTAGTTGGAGAAAAAAAAATGATCAAACAAACTTAGTTTAATATTAGGTCTCAAATAAAAGATAAAATATGAAATGTTATGCATTTATGTTACTTTTACAACCAAGGTTAAAAGTATGGTTTTCATGTTTATTTGCTCTTTCCCTTATATCTTTTTGAACCATTCCATCATGTGATCCTTCATTCTAAAGTAAAATAATTTAAATGTTTTGAAATTAACCACTAGTAATTTTATTGTGTATATTTAAATTTAGATTAAAATCAGGTCAGACCTAAATGTGATTCATTTTGCTCATAACTATTTATATATTCTAAGGGAGATCTAGTCATCTGGGGGATTGGCAAATGTTGCCTCCACATTGTCAGACAGAGATAATATGTTACTTTGACCTCACTTTTTCGAAGTTTCCTTTCAGGAATTTGGGTTTGTTAGTGGGGATGCTTGCATTTTAAATTTAGGTCTGTGACCCATTTTGAGTAATTTTGTGAAGGGTGTAAGGTCTGTGGGTGCATTTTTTTTTTTAGTTGTTTTCTCTTTTGTAGGTAGATGTCCATTTTTTTTAGCATCATTTGTTGAAAAGACTTATCTTTGTAAAGACATTGCATTGTCTCTGCCCTTTTTACAATGATAAACTGACTATATAGAAATATTTCTAGGCTCTCCATTAGAGAAGGGAGTATTTGTAAACACTATTTGGCATCCTTCTGTAAGGAAGACTTTTTACTCACATATTCCTTCAATCAATAATTCATATTAAGATGCATCCATGTACATTTATTTTGTACTTCAAGTTATAGTCAATACCACTTTGCTTGCATTGTTGCTTAAATTATCTTAGATTTGTCAATGAGAACTCTTTCAAATCGACTTTTGTGTCACTTTGACATAACCCTGTCCTTTTTCATTTGCGTTAAGCTTTTCTTTACTTTCTGGCACTAATACATGATGGTAATTTATTTTCTCTGCATTAGGAATAGGATATACCATTTCTCCAAGAAGCCTTGGTTCCTTTTATTGGAAACTGGTACCTATTGCCTTCTGAACATTGATAATTCATCTTCTTAGAGGTAATTTAAACAAAACAAATCCAAAAGCAATACTATTCCCAATCCCTGTCTTTGACACACTAATAGGAAGGTTTGGTCCCGTGTAGTCTATCATGGCAAACGTCAAGGCAATCTACACTATTGTCTCCTCTGCCACTCAAGAAAAATTGGACTTTGTCACTAAATCTTCATGCTTTCTAAGGCCACATAGAATAGAAAGAAATACCCAATCATTTTCCTTAATATATTTCACTACAGTAACCACTTACCTTGTCAATCTATCCCACTAATTGCCTTATTACAGTCTATATTCCACAATGTAGAAACATTACCATTAACTCTGACAACAAGTGACTGATGAAATCTAGAATGATTAATACTATGTATCTCATCATTACTCCCTGGCATCATTTCCTGCCTTCCCCCAAGTATCCAGCAGCATTGGATGTCTTTACATCTCCCTGATGCTCCATTTCATCTCAAGTCTCCAGCCACGTTGTTCTCTGTGCCTGGAAACACTTTTCTCTGACCCTGACATGGCTAAATAACATTGACCCCCAAAGCTCCAATTTAAGTGTCCTTTTTATGTCCTACCAGGAAATTATGTTGCTGTAATAATCCAAAAAGAAAAATAGCAGTTAAAGCAAAATTTGAAATGTATATTTTCACCTTTCATTAATAGAACAACCTATCTTTAATACATAATGTATTTTAGAGACCAAGAGAGGAAGCAACTTAATTTTTTGAAAAGGAATCATTTAGGTATTCATGATCCTTTAAATATCTTGTGCATGTCACTTTATTATGAAAGATTATCATAATATAAATAAAAAATAAGATTATTTTCATTTATTCCTTCCTATATGTAGTAGTATATTACCTGCAATAGTTCCATAAATAAGAATGTATAATTTTCTTAGCATTAATAATGATGATCACTTCTAGAAAATGACAGGCAATCTTCTTGAATAAAATGTCAAGCCATATAAAATATATAATTATCTAGCTAGTTAGAAATCAGATGGGCATTCATTATGAGCATGTATGATCTTGTGCTTCAAAATTTAGAAAAAGTACCATATTTTTTCAGAAACTAGCCAGAGTCCATTGACAGGGCAGGAATCCAAATGTTATTAATCGGTGACCTTTCCTATTCATCAGACACTAAGGTGCACATAGATATATACATTCAAGCTTTCTAGTTTAATCTAGAAAAATTGTTCGAAACATAAAAGTTAAAATAGTAACATTGTTAAGCAAAAACTTGCCTTACAAATTATAATACTAATAATTTCTGCTTCTGTCTTCTTTAATATCTAAGGTACTTTACATTATCTTAATCTTTAAATTGTCATAAGAAGACACATAATTATAAACATGCTGAAGGCATAATATTTCTGTTGAAAGGTAACTATTAATTAAGAATAAAGCTTGTCAGCCAACCAGCAAAAAAACAAATTCCTGAGAACAAGGGTTTGGGCATGGTCGTTTAGTGTGCCTCTGTGTGTGTGTGTGTGTATGTGTGTGTGTGTGTGTGTGTGTGTGTGTGTGTAAAAGCTGTTACCAAAAGGTCTGATAGCCTAACAGTTTTACTGTAGTTTATGTTAATAATTATACAGTGAATGTGGTATTTTACTATCAAAATATCATTAAAAAACAATTCAGCAACAGTATAAAATTAATTATCTAAGAATGTATACATTATCATCAATTCCCTCCTTGGGAAAATAGAAGAACTATGAACATGTATATTCCTTTCTCAATCAAATTACAATGCAGTTCAGGAGATAAGAAAAACACACAGTGACATCAAATAGCACAGTGTGTAATGCAATTACTAGAAAATCAAATGTGCTTATCCTAAAAGCTGTGGTGAGTGAATAAAAAGAAATCACTAAACTATTACTTTAAAAAATTTCATATAGATTTTGCAATATGTATGTACCTGAAAGAGCAAATACAGAAAATAGGAGCATGGAGGAAGGGGAAGATGTTTTATATAAAAGCAAAAGCCTGCTAAAAGGCACAGAGAGGGGGGATTCAACACGGCATGCGTGTAACAGTGGAACATCTCTGAACAAGGCTTTGTTGGCTTCAACAACTTAACTTGCTGAAGCCGAAGTAAAGTTATGCTAACATTTGTATAACTTTTTCTATACCTTTTAATGTACTTTATAGGCATCACTTAGTTGCCTTAAATTCTAGGCCCAAACTCCTCAAAGTAATAACTGTGGGTAGAGACATAATGTAGCTAAGCCTGACATTTTGCACCTGCAATATCACAATAACTATTTTCCTGTTAGTCTTGCAAGGTAACTTGTGAGAATTATATGAGACTGCATAAAAAAGTGTTCTGTATGCCATAATTATAATGTGAGCATATAATAATAAAAAGTGGGCTATTATTTAATAATTCTAACTTGCCTCTTCAGATATAGATGTTCAATATTGAATAGGGAAATAAAATAATGTAGAAAAAAATTTAAATGCATGGAAGTGCAGGAGAGCAATCAGTTTTGCAGGCTTCTCGTTGCCCTCCCAAGAGAATGTCAATTTCCAATTCTAAACTGCAGTACCTTGCTGCCTGCAGAGCTACCTTGGCCAGTGGCCTTTAATAATGGAGATTAAAGCATGTTCAGAGAAAATCTCTCTTTTTAGTTGCTCCAAAACTATCTGGGAAACTTTTAGGCACAGGTAAAAGCATGTTTAAAATTAATATGATTTCAATAACTAACTCAAAACAATTATTTCCTGTATCTACCACATTTTATTTCTTGGAAATGCAGAGATTTTTATTTGAGAAATTAAAATTTGTGAGATCAGCTTTAATTTCAGTCTGCTGAAAAATGTGATTATCTTATTCCTACTTCTGTTTCTTTTTCACCCCAGTAAATAATTTATCCAGAATCTGAAAGTTTCTTTTAGTGGTAAGTAGTTTTTACAGAGGGGGTTTTAATATTAATGAATTAAAATTGCCTCTCATGTTAGCTAATTTCTCTTATTTTAGTAAAATGTTACTGCCATTTACTCCAAAAATTCTGTGTAATTTTCCTGTCTGATCACAGTGGAAAAATCTATCTGTGTTACACAAAAATTGTCTATTCAGTCATACATTACTTAAATTTTCTCAGAAAGAACTCTGAAAAAATTGTTTCTTAGATGAAGGGCATTTAAGAATTGTTTTTCACCAACTTCCATTATCCCTTTTTCTTTGCATAGTAATTCTTTTAAACTCTTTTCCTGTTCCTTTTTTATTACTTCTAATTTCTTCTACATATATCCTGCTTGAAGGATAAATTTTATGTAAAAATGTAGAAATATCAAAAGTGTTAAATCAAATGCACCCTGTCAATATATTTGTTGTATTATACATTTACTAAATAAATCCATGTATTTACCTATAGAATATGCTGCATAAGTATTCTATATATCTCATCATCTGAGTAGATTACTCCAATTAATAACTGAAGCGAAAACATGTAAGTAAATAAAGTATGGATACTATTACGATTTGGGACATTTTTAATGAAACAGTAGTTCTCAGTGGGGTGAATTTTGCCTCCCGGGGAACATTTAGCAATGTCTGTAAACATTTGGGGGCATCACAACTGAAGAGGGTGCCACTGACGTCTAGTGAGTGGAGGCCAGGGCTGTTTTCAACATCTTACAGTGTATAAGATAGCTTTACACAACAAGTAATTTTGGGGCCCCAAATATTAATAATGCCAAAATTGAGAGATCCTAATATATCTCCCATCATTTGTCATGTTGCTATATTTTCCTGATGGAGAGGAAGCCCCACAGTTGTTTTGAGTTTCAACAGCTCCCTTATGCATTAGCCCAAATTGAGGTGTGCAGTTCTTCACTTAGATATGCCATTTACACTATGAAACCTACGGGGAAAAAGCTTCCTATTACCTAATGGAATGGATCTCTCTAAAGTATCTACAGAGAGAAGAGGATGGGGACCATTTATGTACATCATATCTCTGATAAATGATGGCTATTACTGCATTATAAATTATGTTCGTGAACAGAAAGAGGAGATGAGTGTATTCGGCATAATTTACACATTAATGTAACACTTAGCATCCAACACATTCTGTTTGAATTTTAATGTCAAAACAAGATGGTTATTTGCCTCTTAACTACATTTAGAT
Source organism: Loris lydekkerianus (assembly GCA_963574355.1). NCBI lineage: Eukaryota > Metazoa > Chordata > Mammalia > Primates > Lorisidae > Loris > Loris lydekkerianus. Next base: position 19,664 of record CAUYPK010065313.1, read on the forward strand.
AATTTTTTTGTGGGCCAGTAGGAAAGTCTTGATCTAAGCTGATCTGCCCTACCAAGAAAACAGAATCCTGTGGACACTCCATCATCATTATTTCACAAGTACTTACTGTGCTTACTTGTTAATTATAGACCTTGAATTAATTAGGTGTGCTTCAAATTTTCAAATTATCAGTTATAGTTTGGTTAGGGAAATCTATTAGGTACACTAGATAATTTTTGGCAATTTATGGACAATGTATGAAAGTATCCATGTGCACCCTAACATTTTCTAGATTAAATTGACCATCTTTAGGTAGATTTACAGGAATTACCTTTACAGTCAGTTCACAGATTGCTCGATTACTAGGATTGTTTTAAAGGCTTGACAAACTGCATCACTGTGGAAAAGACAGGCAGTGAAATGTCTTCCACAAGTAAGAAGATAGATCTTATTCTACTATTCTCCACTAATTTTTTTTCCTTGAACCTGCAAGGAAACCATCTCATACATACTTATTTGGGTCAGCATAGTAATTAAGAGAATTGCTTGTGTTGCCTAACAAATCCGATGCGACTGAATCACATCTTGGCCATTTACTACTACCTTCAATAATTTGGGCATGTAAAATAAACTTCAGTTTTTTAACTTCAGTAACTTCAGTTAACTTCCGTAAATAAGCTTCAGTTTTTGACTGACAAGGTGGCAGTCATAATAACAGTAATGAGGGGATCCATGGGGAAAAACAGAGATTTAGGGGAAGAAAGAGACAAGTTAAGGGAGCAAGATTGTCTAGGAGAGAAAAAATACATTAAAAGGGGCTCCCAAAGTCCACTAACAACCACAAGGCAACTTGTGGCCACTCCAAGAACCCTGTGGCTGGCAGCGAGTGGCACATACAAGGGAAGGGGGCAAGGAGATGGGCCCTGGTCCCTCCCTAGCTGAGGGAGACTGGAGTTGCTAGGCAAAGGGCGGGGGACAAAACTGACGTCAGAAGAGAGACAGCCAATCAAGGCACAAGACAGAAATGACCCAGCCAATGAGAGGTAGGACTAGAAAAGCCCTAGCACTGCAAGCTGATGATGGAAACCAGACTAGTTTTTCAAAAAGGAAGATCAGATCATGTATTTTCCCTGCTTAAAGGCTTTCATGACCCCCTACTGCTCTTAAATGGAAATCCAAGACACTTAACCTGATCTAAATTAAAATTTTAGGAGCACTTAAAACTGTTTTATGTTCTTTCCCACAATTTGAAATAAATACCATACAAAATTACCATTAACATCAGAAAATACAACAATTTTCATTTTTTCTCATATGACTAATCTTTAATAGCTTTCTTTCAAAGGCAGACTCCACTACTCCCATCTCCACCTCTCTCTCTATAATTGAGTTTCATTGTTGGTGCCCTAAGCTCGGTTAAGAGAGCACCAGGGCCCTTAGCTTTACTTCCTAGCCCATGTTTTGATCACTTCTCTCACACTATCCCAGTGCTTACCCATTTTAAGTTGGAATTCTCTGCATTTTTTGTGTGCGTTCATGGCCACTGTTCCATCTGCAGTGAACACTTTATTCTTCATTTTTTTTTTTTTTTTTTTTTTAGCTTATTTCTGCTGTATTCTGAAGTACAGCTTAATGCAATTCCCCCAGAAACACTGTTCCCACTCCCTCTACACTCAAATATTGAGTTAGGCTCACATCACTAAAGTCTCATGTTACCTTCTGTTTACTGCCAAGAGATTCTCCTCACTCAAATTATATTGCTCAATTATATTCCTTGCAAGATCAGCAAGATCTGGTCTATTGCTTGTTTCTTTATGGCTCATGATATAAGAATGCTTTTTACTTTTTAAATACTTCAAAACTATTAAAAGAAGAATATTTTGATGCACCTAAAAGTGCATATTTCAATTTCTTTTACATAAAGTGTTACTATAAGTCACCCACTCTCTTTCCTTCACACATTCTAGGTCTACGGTTATCTTTGCCCTATAAGGGCAGAGTAGTTGAGAGAGAAATCACAAGGCCCACAATGCCTAAAATATTTACTAGATCTTTATGAAGTACATGCCAACTGCTGGTTTGTTATATCCCATGTCAAAGTTTCTTAAGAAAGGAATTGCATTTGCACAATTGCATCTCAGTCATCTCTTGCTTACCATATTATTTGTTAGATGAATAAGTGAATGGAAGAGTAAATAGTAAATGGGCAGGAATAAATGAAGGTAATGAATGAAAATCAGTTCAATTTATTCAGTTGAAAGTGAAGGTAATCAAGTCTGGCTGAAGGAAGCAAAAGGGAAACAAATTAAAGGAAATAGACTAGGTCACAAAATAAAAAGACTAGGCTTGGGAAAGACAGAAAGTATAGTGACTTGAGATCATGGTAGCAGGAATCCCAGGATAAGCTCATTGAAATAAAATGACTAGTTTTGAATCTTTCTTTGGCTCAAAGGCCATATTCTCAGAAGAGATAATCTGACCACCCCACAACTAGGTAAGTGATAACTTTTATTGGCAGTTCCATTGCATATTATGCAAGCTTGGAGTAGGCATTTCTAAACAATATTACACATAAAGGAAAATCAGGGTTCTATTACCAAAAGAAGAGTCATGTTGATATTAGGTAGAAAATAAAATGACAGTTAGAAAAAAATGTGAGTCAGAAGATTGTTTTAAGTGGAAATGCCTGGAAAATAGACTGCAGAAGCCTGTTCTACGACACCATTCTTCTATTAAAGTGAAGAACAATTTATTCCCAATTGTCTTACTCACTCTCATGAATTAAATGGCTTGGTTTCAACTCTATTGTTGAATGTGAAGCTGTGAATGATTTTCTGCATGGAATATACTGAATGTTCTCTTCATCAGGCAAAGCTCGGCCTACCTGCCTGAATAATTAGGGAAGATAAAACCATTAATCTGTTCACCAGGGATTCTATAACAACTAAAAAAGAACAAAGACTGGATTGCGACTTAGTATATAAAAATAAACACACTAGTTAGGCTTTCAACATGAATTTTCTAAATCCCCAATATTTCTGTGATAAAGAGATGAACGTGGTTTGTACATATCAGTAGTGTAAGGATAAATGAGATGCCTCTAACCTTGTCACAATACAAAGGAAAAACACAAAGAAATGGCATGAATAATCCCAGTGTCGTTCGTCTTCGAGGAGTTCTCTTTTGATTCATTTATGGAGTCCTGTTTGTTCTCCAAACTAAGCATGACACATCTCATATGAAGTGTCCCCTACCCTGTGAAGTTTGAACTGTCTGAATATTTCTCTCAAATGAGACTGCACTCACAGCATTCTGAGATCTGTTAAGCTATCATCAGGATCGTCTAAGCTTCCCTCCAGATGGGCACCACATAGTCCAGTCTTTCAGCTTTTATATTTTTAATTCATAGGTTTCAAGTTCTCCAAGTGCACACTTCAAAAAACCCCTGAAGATTCATATGCTGCTCCAGCTAGAGCTCTTTTCATTTTTGTTGTTATTTCCCAGATACATCAACCTAAATTTTGCACTCTTTTCTCACAATGAATTCAAAAGAATGTCTGTCCTGCAAAAGTTTTTCCCCTTAAGGAAAAAGCCAACCACTTAAAATGCTTATGTGATAATCAAGCATTATATAGTCCTTTTAGTCACTAAGCCATATCAACTTTAAAAAATGTGGTATAAAATGATTTTTTAGACCCTAAGAATGAAAGAGATCTGGCTTTACTTTGCATGTTTCTTTAACTTTTGTGGTAAAGCAAATTAAACTGATTTTATGAAATATGATACTTTGTGTATATTTTAGATATTATTCTGTTTAGTGGATACAAGATAGAAAACAGGTTATTTCCCTTTTACTGTGTCATTTCTATATAACAGCATTACTGTCTAATTATTCAGCTTACAGTTAAGCTTTTTTATTTCCAAGTAATTTATAATTTAGATTAATCCAATCACTGAAAAATTACTAAACAGTTAAAACAAAATTATATCTTTACTAGCCAAAATTTTCATAACTCTTGTATAGATTGTGTTGTATTTCTAATGACACTGTACAAAATTGCATGTGCTTCCTAATGTTTTTGCCATCTATGTTAACTTTCTGGTCATGTACAAGTATTTTTATTAGCATCTTCTAGTAAGAGAGTTATAATACACTTTGATTCTATTTTTAGATTTTTATCCTGAGGAACATTATTTTCAGCCCAATTGTAAACATTATATACATCTAAAAATACTCCTGGAGGTTGTTTTTGAATGTTGTGATGCAGTAATCTAATTTTGAATGTTACACTAAAGTAATCCCTTTATAATCTACTTATCCTATGTACTAATAGGAATTTTCACAGTTATTTCTGATTTGTTGTGAATATTTTCTTGATTTGTTATAATTTGGGAACAGAGTCTCACTCTCCATCATAGCTCACTGCTGCCACTTCATACACCTGGGCTCTAGTGATACATCTACCTCCACTTCTCAAGAAACTGAGACTACAGGCACAGGCCACCATGCTCAGATTTAAAAAATAAATTTAGAAACAGGGTCTCACTGTGTTGCCCCAGTTGATCTTTTACCCCGGCCTCGAGCTATCCTTCCACTTCAGCCTTTGAAAGGACTAAGATTACAAGCATAAGCAACAGCCTTTTCATGATATTTTGATGTTATTTCCATATTATATATATACTGTACAAACTTAAAAGTGAAGTAGACTATCATTATGACCTTTGTTTAATTATTTTACAGAATATCTGAATGCAGGAAGATCATATGTTATTATGGAACTTTATCTTTTTGGATATGTCGTTAATAGTAGTTTAAATTCTTTAAAGCTAGGATACATGTTAAAAATATGTTCTTACAAAACTCCTTTAATTAATAAGTTATAAATTATTCTTTGTTTTCATGAAAAAAGGAATTTTTTACATTAAAAGAAAACAATGTCTCAAACATATAAAATAACATGTTTATTTTTTTTATTAACATGAATTATTTTCTTTCTGGCTATATATATCATATAAAATATTATTTAAAAGTTACTGTTCATGGAGCATAAGGAAAGTGTTCATTACAACACAGTAGTACCTGCTTTGAGATGTTTTGAGATTTATTTTTCTGAGCTGGAACAGGTATTGGGAAAACATCTGCTAAGCCAAGGTGTTTTCATCTTATTTGAAAACATGCTTTTAATTTAACTCCTGGAGAAAATTAGCATTTAGGTATTCCATCTTGGAAAAAGTATTCACAATTTCTTCTCACATATGGTAGAATTGAAAGTTAGACCAAGAGTAGATATTAAAAAAAAAAAAAAATCCTTCAGTCAAATCTTTCATTTGTGTCACAAACCAGGATGAAAGATTTGGGGAAATCATTTAGTCTATTTGGAACCTAGTCTATCTGAAAAAGTTTGAGTATTAGACTAGGTAACTATAAAAGAATACTTTTCACATAAACATTTCATAAAAATAAAGAAGTGGGGAAATGACAATGTTTCTTAAAACTTTTTAGTATAGAATATATTTGGAGCATTTAAAAACAATACACTCTTTCATAAAATAGGGTTATTTGTAAGAACAATGATAAAGAATTTAAAAAAAAATCTTAATTATTCTGCCATGGTTTACCTTTATCTGGGTCTAAATTGAAAAAAAAAATAGTAAAGTCTACAAGTTAAGAAAAAAAAGAGAGGGAGTCAGAAAAGACAGCAAAGAATAGCTGGCTGCTGTTAGAAGCTTATAAACCACATTCTCTCAAACAGATGTTTCACATTATTGATACTTGACTGCTTTAGTCAATTAACACACACACGCGCTTTTATAGCTTTTAATATTGATTTATAATGCAATAAAGTGTACATCCTCAAGTCTTTTTTTTTTTTTTTAATTTTCACATATACATGTGTTCATTAGGCTTCCACTTTTTGCCTTCACAAAATTAAAAAGACTTAAATTTCAACAACAATAACAATGCTTACAAAAGGACCAGAAACAAAAGCCTCGCAAAGAACAAACGAAAACAAATACATTCAGAAAAGAAATCGGATGATTGCTGCAACAAAGTATTAAGCAATAATAATAATATATATATTTTTCACTATGAAAAATGGAGGCATTTATAGAAGATACAAAATACAAGAAAAACTGTACACAGGACCTTAATACCTCAATCCCTTCAAAATAGGCACCTTGGGACTTCACACTGTTTTCCAAACATTTCTTCCTGTGTTCAAAACACTGCAAAATTCTGTGTTGGAAGCACCATCAGCTGCTTTATCATATTTTCCTAAATCTTATTTACAGTCTAAAATCTCTTCTCTCAAAAGGTGACTTTAGTTTTGGGAAAGCTGCCTTATCATATTGTCCTGAATCTATGGTCTGAAATTTCTTCCCTCAAAAAGTGACTTTAGTTTTGGGAAAATCCATAAGTTGCATGACCCCAAATCAAAGCTGTGGAGGAGTGCTGAGTCACCAGGGTGATCTGCTGCACTGCCAAAAAACAGTATGCAAGGTCCAGGGGCAAATGCCCTGTTGTGATGGGGCTACAAGTCACCAGTTGCCCGAATCATCCTGGCCAGCAGGAGTGTGCTTATAATGGATATCACCCTCCCAATCAAAACAAAACAAAACAAAAAAGTATGGGCAGCACCTGTGGCTCAGTAGGTAGGGTGCCAGCCCCTTATACCGAGGGTAGCAGGTTCAAACCTGGCCCTGACCAGCTAAAACAGCAATGACAATTGCAACAAAAAAATAGCCAGGCATTGTGGCGGGCGCCTGTAGTCCCAGCTACTCAGGAGGCTGAGGCAAGAGAATCGCCTAAGCCCAAGAGCTGGAGGTTGCTGTGAGCTGTGATGCTGCAGCACACTACTGAGGGCAACAAGGTGAGAGTCTGTCTCTCTAAAAAAAAAAAAAAAACAAAACAACAACAACAACAACAAAAAAAAACAGGTAGCAAGGTCCTGAACTTGCTGCTACTTTGCTGCATCTTCTGCATGTGTGGAGAACCAGAGGATTTACATTAGGACTAGGTAGGACTTCTTTTCTGGATCTTAGCAGTAAACTCATTACTCATGTATGGCTATGATCTTCTTGAGGGAATCGGATTCACTGGTAGTGGTCGGAAGCAAGTCATTAGCTAATGTAGCAGCATGTTCCTTCTTCTCTCGTAGCAAAAGCTGTGGCACACATTTTGCCATGACACATTTCATGCCAAAATCCTGTGTCAAAATCTCAGATACAGTAGTTTATGAAATCCCCCAGATTTCATGTCTTTAAAATAATAAAAATAGATTGTTAAAAGAGGGCATAGTATGCTAAAGATCAATAAGGAGAGACTTAAAAGATTCTGAGAGAGAGTAAGATAGGCATGCTTAACTACATTTTTTCAGAAAAGATTTACTATCTTGTATTAGAAATTAAAACACATTGACTACAAAGTTGAACTTTGTCATTATGATGCTAAGGACGGTGATAATTGTATACAACTCCTTTTAACTAAATCTTTCCACTCCAACTCCCAAAAAGAAGCTTATGTGCAAGCCCTTCAAATTGGAAATATTGTTGATTGCCTCTTAAATTGGCTTAAATCCAATGGACGAAATGTGAAAAATGCAGTATACTCCAGAGATTAAAACTGGCTTCTGAAGTTGAATTGCCTCAGTTGAAATACCAAATCTGCCACATTTCCTGTGATTTTGATCAAGTTACTTAACTTGTTCTTTGTCACAGTTTTTAGAATAATATTGGCAGGACGGCACCTGTCACTCAGTGGGTAGGGCGCCAGCCCCATATACCGAGGGTGGTGGGTTCAGACCCGGCCCCAGCCAAACTGCAACAAAAAATAGTCGGATGTTGTGGCTGGCGCCTGTAGTCCCAGCTACTCGGGAGGCTGAGAGAAGACAATCATTTAAGCCCAGGAGTTGGAGATTGCTGTGAGCTGTGACACTACAGCACTCTACCAAGGGTGATAAAGTGAGACTCTGTCTCTACAAATAAATAAATAAATAA
>CAUYPK010065315.1:0-44454 GCA_963574355.1 Loris lydekkerianus
CAAGACTATGGGGAAAGGGCCAAGGAAGGGGAAGGGAGGGGGGAGGTTTTGGTGGAGAGAGGGTAATGGGTGGGGCCACATCTATGGTGCATCTTAGAATGCGTACAGGCGATTGCACTAATGTACACAGCTATGATTTAACAATAAAAATTAAAAATAAAAATAAAAATAAATAAAAAATAAATTGAGCTATGATAAACAGTCTGGTGCAAATGTCCTTATGATAAAATAAATAAACTGTGGTACATGTATGTACACCATGGAATACTATTCAGCCATTAAAAAGATGCAGACTTTACAACTTTTGTATTAATCTGGATGGAGTTCAAACACATTCTTCTTAGTAAAGTATCACAAGAATGGAAATGCAAGTATCCCGGATTATCGATTTTAATATGAAGCCAGTAGACAATCTAATATGCACCTACATATAGAAAGCTCAATTCAATTCAATTTGAGGGGAGGCAGATCTAGGTAAAGGGGAGAGAGGAGAACAGAGGGCAGTTGGGTTGCTCCCACTTAATGAGCATAATGTAAGGGCATATGGTACATCTACCTAACAAATGCAAACATTGTGACCTAGTTGTTCGTACCCTCACACCAACCTGAAATTTAAAAAAAGAAAAAGAAAGAAAGAAATATAACTACTAAACATTTTAATGTTCTTAGCTGAACTGTGTCCCCATTTGTGTAACATATAGGAATTTTGAAGCCCTAACCTCTGCTACCTCAGAATGTGACCTTAGGTGGAGAAAGGGCCTTTACACAGATGATCAAGTTAAGACGAGGCCCTTAGGGTGGGTTCTAAGTCAATACGACTGGCATCTTTATCAAAAGGGGAAATCTGGACCCAGAGACAGACACGCCCAAAGGGAAGACAACATGAGGGCCTGGGGGGAACGCCGTCTGCAAGTCTCCGGCCACCAGAAGCTGGGAGAGACCTGGAACAGTCTCCCTCACAGCTCCCAGAATGAATCAGCCCTGTAGACACCTTGATTTCCAATGTCTAAGCTCCAGGACTGCGAACCAATACATTTCTGCAGTTTAAGGTGCCCCATTTGCAGTACTTTTTTATGACAGCTCCAGAAAATGAATACAATCAACAAGCCTGGTGTTTATCAAAGCACTGAGGAGACCACCACCAGTACAACCATCAGCTGAGCACCCCCAGCAAGCATTTTAAAAGCAGTGCCTTGTGTATTCCCACAGATTATTCTCCCCATTTCCCAGATAAAGTAACTGAGGACAAAGAGGACTGAAGAATATGTTCACAGTCTACAGCCAACCCTGAACGCACCCAGTCTCAACTGATCTCGGAAGCTGAGCAGAGTCAGCCTGGTTAGTACTTAAATAGGAGAAAGAATGTGCCCTCAATGTAAACGCACACAGCATACCTCCTGGGTGAAGGGCTCGGCTACAACTCTGGACTTTACCTAACAAATGCAAACAATGTAACCTAATCATATGTGCCCTCATATTAAAAAAAATTAATGTGTCCCCCCCAAAAAAACAAACAAACAATTTCTTATCATAGCAATTTATAGTGTTGAAAAAAATTAGTCCTATGTCCTTAAGAAAACCTTGTAAATATTGTCTAATATTTAAATTAGGTGATAATTTACATATTACCTAATATGTAAATATTATCGGATTTATTTAAAGCTTTTTAAATAAATTGTATTATATGATATCACACTAGTTGAAAATAGTCAGGTGTAGTGGAGTGTTACATAGAAAACTAGAAATAGAAGATATTATAAGGTGCTTACAAAGTTAAAAAGGTGATGTATGGGGGGGTATGGAGGTAATGAAAATGTTCTTTTCTTAATTGTATTAAATATATTTGTTTAAGAGTTCCATTTTTAAATGTGCATCTTTTTTACTTTTTAAAATCTTTTGTTTATGCAGAATTTCCATGGAAGCTAACTTGAAGAGCTAAATGCGATGAGAAATAAAATTAATAGCTAACACAGGAGTTTTTAAAGTAAAATTGTTTTGTGTTGTGCATACTTATATGTTGAGAAAGGTTTATTTGTAAAGCAAACAAGCTGTGTTTAGAAACAAAAGTAGAGAACATAATCTTATGACATGTGTTAAATTCTTAAACAGAAAAGAAAAAGGACAATTTTGTTTTTAATCCCCAAATAAATAAGTACAAAAATTGAGTAAATGCTTATAAACTTTCAAGGCAATTTGACAGAGTAACTTTATGCCAATTAAATTCAAAGGTAAAAAAGATATGTATTTTCATACATGTTGAATTTTCTTTCTCTTTCATTTTTTCTTTCAATTTTTTAGTAATTAACTTTTGTTGATTGTGTATTATAAAAGGATGGTCTACAATATACTGGAAGAAAAAGGCCCTGTTAGGTAGAACAAATTCTACAGTCCTCACTCATGTAGAGAAAAATACCTATCTCAGAGAGTACAGTTAAGACTAGAGAACAAATAAATGTCGGAATCAAGCTCTAAGTTTTATTACTCCATACTTACCATATATACTCGAGTATAAGCTGAGTTTTTTCCGGCACAAAATTTGTGCCGAGTTTGGGTTTTTGGGCACAAATTTTGTGCCGAAAAAAACTCGGCTTATACTCGAGTATATATGGTACTCTTTTCCTTATATAATACACTGTCAGAGAAAGTTATTCTCATGCTGAAAACCCATTCCATCTATGTAGGAAGACCAGTCTTACGCAGTTAATAGCAATGTGGGGAGAAACAGGGAGAAGTTACAAAATACCTAATGGTGGGATTTCTGGATTGAATGGTAAGCCTACCTTTAGTTCTTCAAGGAATACCCATTCTGTTTTCCATGTGATTATATTAATTTGTAGTCCAAACAATGTATAAGCATTCCTTTCTCTCTGCATCCACCCTTAGCACCTACTATTTTTGTACTTTTTAATAAAAGCTGTTCTAATTGGGGTAAGGAGTTATTTCATTGTGGTTTCAATTTGCGTTTTGCTGATGATTAGTGACATTGAGCATATGAAGAAGCTTTTTAGTTTAATCAAATTCCATTTATTAATTTTTGTTATTGTCTGATTGCCATTGGGGTCTCATAATTTTTTTGCCTAATCTGATATCTAGAATAGTTTTCCCTATATTTTCCTCTAGAATTCTTATTGTTTCATGCCTTAGATTTAAGTATTTTATCCATCTTGAATTATTTTTTTGAGTGGTAAGAAGTAAGGGTCTTGTTTAATTTTTTTTTTTGCATGTGGCTATGCAGTTTTCCCAGCACCATTTATTAAATGGGGTTTCAAACTATACTACCAAGTCTTAATAACCAAAACAGCATGGTATTGATACAATAGTAGAGACATAGACCAATGGAACAGAATAGAGAACCCCGATATAAAATCATCTACCTACAATCAACTGATCTTCAATAAAGCAGATAGCAATGTGCATTGATTCTAGTATAATATCTCCAGATTTGCTCTTTTTGCTTAAGATATTTTTTGCCCATTCAGGTTGTTTTTTGTTTCCAAACAAAGCATAGAATTAAGTTTTCTATATCTGTGAAGTATGACATTGGTAATCTGATGGGGATTGCACTAAATTTGTATATTTTGGGGAGTTGTATGGTAATTTTAGCAATGTTGGTTATACTTATCTGTGAGCATGATATGTTTTCTCACTTGGTCTGCATCTACCCAAAGGAAAAGAATAATTTTCATCAAAAAGACACCTGAAATAGAATGTATATTACAACTAATTCATAATTACAAAGATGTGGAATCAACCCAAGTACTCATCAATTCATGAGTGGATTAATAAATGTGGTATATGTACACCACGGAGTATACAAGGAGGGGGAAACCTACCTACTGGGCATAGTGAACACAATTCAGTTGAAGGGCAAAACCAAAGCTGTGAAAAGCAACACACATAACCTGTATTTTCACCCATTTAATATTTTCAAATAAAAAATAATATCAAAAGTATAAAAAAATGCCAAAAACAAAAGTTACAAGAGAATATCATCTACTTATCTAAATATCTACTTGTCTGTCTGAAAGCAGACCTCAAATGTCAAAGAAAAAATTAACAATTGGCTAAGTATAGGAGAGAATAAAGCAAGATTCAAAGTCAAAGAACATTATGGGAGTATTAAAAAGGAACACAGGATAGTGGGAAAATGTGAGCATGTGTGTAGTATATATGTGCAGATAAGTATAAGTAACAAGTTGTTTTTAATTTTCAGATTAATGTGAGGGCAAAAACCACTAGGTTATAATGTTTGCATTTGTTAGGTGGAGTCTCTCTTATGGTGGTGAGGTGTGCCATGTACCCTTACATTGTGCCCATTAAGTGGGAGCACACAAACCCCTTCCTCCTCCTTTCTCTCCCTTGCTCATTCCCCCCTTTTAACAAGAAGAAATATAAAATTTCTGAGCCCTTATTTTAATAATCACTAATTAAAAGCTTGCGTGACAATCAAGGATTAAACTTAGATATTGAATTCCTATGAATTGGGTTACCCCAGTCCGGAATTAGGGTTTTTATCCTACCAGGCTGGTATAAAAGACATCTGCTTTATAATGACCTGTTGCATGGACTGGCCTTGTGCCTTTTATTTGAGAAGAATTACAAAGTTTAGGTACATGTTGGGGTATAGTACTCCTCATTAGGTCGTGCTCTTCCTTTGGCCTCTCAGATGACTTATATGATCCTTTGCTGAAGATTTTATTGGTGTGTATACCACTTGGGGAACTTTGCCTATAGACTATAACAGAATATTTTTACCCTCTGAGAAAATTTGATCAAAAAGATCAGGAATTAATATTTTGGAAGAAGCTTTCAGTGCTGATAATGGCTAGAGCAGCCATCTGCAGAAACAAATAAAATAAAATTAGAATTAAAATAAATTACAAATACTTTGGTTTTATAGAAAAAATATAATCAGAAATAACCAGAACAGTCAAGTAAAACCAAAAAAAAAAAAAAAAAAAGCCTACTGGGTAAAAGGATTTGGAGCTTTAACTACATTGTACGTTCCTTGACATTGTCCTCAGTAAGGCAATTCTGCAACTGAATCAGTATTTGGGGTTGTAATTCTGGGCGGCCTTTGGATTGAATGGTCAATAATTTGGGAGAAGTTTGCATGAAGTTCTGCCTAGACAGTGATGGTGGTCAATTAATTCAGTCAGGAGGCGTGTATTTGCAAACTTGTAACAAATGAAAGCTTTTCATTTACTATAACCAAAGAATAAAAAATAACAATATGGAGCATTAAATGTATTATCATTTTATATATATGCATTCATGCTTATTTTTTAAAAAGAATTATTCACAAACATTTTCCACACTATTAGGTACATGATTATGTACTTATTTTCCTTACTTCTTTTTAAAACTCAGAAAAAGTGAAAAAAAGACTATACTTCTTTCATTGGCAAAGATAATTATGACTTAAAAACTGTGCTTAAGGATGTTAATGCTTCCTTCACCCCAGCGACTGGAACTTTTAGTAAATTCTATCCTGATATTAGTTTTCATAAGTCGGGAAACATTTTCCATATGTCATGAAGCATTATCCAGAGGGAGTTCTCAGCCACAGCTCTTATCGTGTATCGCCATCATTCTAACTGAAACAAAAGCCCGTCGCGGTGATAGCACCCATCTGAGGGACGACACAAAAGCATTTTTGGCACACTGTCATTCCCTCCTTGGGTCAGCTGCCTCCTTGGACTGGAATTGTTTCACAATTTTTATTAAAATTATTATGAAAGAACAGCTGAAAAAATAAGCAAAGATGTCTGGAGGAATCTTATTTAGTGTCATCAAAGAAAAATTATCTGTCCTAGAGCAGCATAATGCTATGTAACAGCCAAAATGAACATCTAGAAATAAGCAGAGACATTACAAATTGCTGAGGACCACAGAAGTGCTCAACTTTCAATAAACACAAAAAGCAGCAGAGAAAGAGGAGAGAAAGGAGAAATGTTGGAATTAGATTATTAATAAGTTGGAAGAGAAAAACTGGTGTGGAAAATTACAGAAGCATAGCAAAAAAGGCAAAAGTAAAATAAGGTAAATTATGTAAGACTCAGGGAATTGGGACAGAAATCAAGATTGTGTCATTATAAATTCTGCTGTGTTCATATATATTAAATGTAGATATGTTTAAAGATGCTTCATAGGTAAAAATAAGGGGAAAACTAAGTTATTAGTTATTAAAATTTTTTGGCTTAAAGTCTTAGAAACATTTAACTTAATAGAATATCATTGGCAAGAAGAACAGACTTATTCAACCTTTCAGTGGACATGAAGCTTTTGGCTATAAAAAGACAAAGGTAATTAAAAAATTATCAATAATGCCTGTAGAGGACATCAAGAGCCAGGTGACCTCTGAGCAAGATGATTTGCAGCTGGGGGGCGGACTCTCTGGCGATTTGTCCACAGGTGCTCCTTGCAGAGAAAGAGCCCAGCCCATGGCACATAGTCATTGTCTAATACTATGTGTCTAATATCCTTAGGCACATAGTCATTGTCTAATACTCCCCTCACCTGTCCTGTACTGTCTCAATAAAAGGTTACTGCAGAGCTTGCTTGGGGCTACCCTGCAATCAAGCTTAGCCCACTTCCTGCAAACTTGTACTTCTAATCCAGGTCACGCCTGGTTCCTTCCTGCCGTGAATGAGACCAGGGCCGTAGGGGCCACAGGGGCTGCAAGAAATGCCCTTGGTATTTTTGTAAAATAATTTCAGTTAATGACTACATCAATTTAAGCATTAATACTCAAGACAAGATTAGATAAAGTAGAGTAATCAAATCATACACAATTTCATAAAAAAATGTTATCAGGAAATAAGTCCATCTGATTAACAGGAGAATGCACAAGTTAGGAAGTAATGTATTCTGCTTGACAATGGCTGTAACTAGAAAACAACTACGTTCAAGATATTTAAAGTAAGAAGTAGGGTAAATGATTTTTATAATGTGTGGACTCCATAAGTAATATCCACTATAACATAATTTCATTTATGTAATAATGCATTAGCACAAGAATTTCTTTTGTGTCCCTCACTATTTCAGCTGTAGTTTAATCATGAACAAAATTCAAATAATGGCAATTGTTCTTTCCCATATGGTTGTAAATTAAGTAAAATAGAAGGTGAGAAATTTATTCCTCAAGTCCTCTAGATTAGAAGTGTAAATTTGATTAGCAAGGAATATACCTGACAATATATAGGTTAGGCTACCCTGAGTCAAACAAATATTATCCTCAAGGACTGGGTAATATGTGGGCATTGGTTGAGTTCAAAGAATAAAAATTACAAATTAAAATCCTTGAATAATAAAACTTTTTAAAAATGATCTTAACTAGTTGAAAATTTTTAAACTACCTCATTGCCCTAAAGCCATTCTCAGTACAATAGGACTTTGTATGTAGATAAAAAAACAAAAAAGCAAAACAAAAAATTTACCTTACCTTGGTTAATAAATGCCAAAAATTTACAAAGCCTATTGAAAAGATGTTAAAATAATATCAATAAGAATTGGAAAGAATTTAATAGTACACACATAAAAGCAACAAATGAGTAGAATTCTATCATGCAATTCATAAAATTTTACCTCTCATGCATATAAAACATTTAAAAATATATTATAGTTCCCAAATCTATATCTTGAAATTTTTTGGTGAACAAAAAAAAATCTTCTCTATGTCTTAGCTCAAAGGTAGAAAACATTTTACAAATTAAGTCCATGTTCAAAACAGCATGAAGTCTGTCTTGCATGTTTGTAAGTATGTTGAAGAACTGGCACTACAAAATCAACGTCAATTTTTTCTCTTCCATGTCCACTGCCTTCACTAGTTACTTGTCTTTCATCAGTACAAATGTTTTAGTGTTTCATTTCGATGCCGGTGGCGCCTGTGGCTCAGTGAGTGGGGTGCTGGCCCCATATACGGAGGCTGGTGGGTTCAAACCCAGCACCGGTCAAACTGCAACAACAACATCAAAAATAGCTGGACATTGTGGTGGGCGCCTGCAGTCCCAGCTACTTGGGAGGCTGAGGCAAGAGATTGCTTGAGCCCAAGAGCTGGAAGTTGCTGTGAGCTGTGATGTCTTGGCACTCTAACCAAGGGTGACAAAGTGAGACTCTGTCTCTCTCTAAAAAAAAAAAAAGATAGTTGGGAAGCTTTTAAGATACAATGTTACAGACTGGGATCATTTGAAGTATTTTAAAAATGCATTCAAAATGAACATCAATGAAGATAAATCTCTTTTGCCTTAACTTTTTAATCCACAAAGCACTATTTCTTTCAGAAGCCTAAGTTCCCTGAATTGCAAAGGAGATCCATGTTGTAAATCATCTTTCCACTACAGAAAGTTCTTTAAAGGTCATATGTTTTATTTTAGGATTTATGCAAATGTTGCTTTCTACCAGCTCTCACCTCCGTGCCATATAAATTCTTAATTTGAAAAAATTGTTGTGTGGTAATGAATGAAATTCAAATTAAATCCACATAAATTTTCACATGAGTTTATGTACAGTATCAATTTAATAATAATTCAGTTGTTCAGCAGAGACAAAACAATATGCTCTCCTGTAAGGGAAGAAGAAATTTATATGAGGAATTTAGCAACATCAGCTAGATTAGTATTCTATTGCTATGAAACACATTACTACAAGCTCAGTAGCTTTAAATGTTTCAAATTTATTATTTCAGACTTCCTTTGAGGTAAAAGCCCTGGAATAAATTAACTGAGTCCTTTGCCCAAGGTCTCACAAGACTGAAATCAATGTGTCAACAAGGCTATGACCTCATTTGAAGCTTAGGGTCCTCTTTCAAGCTCACTGGTTGATGGCAGAATTCAATTCCTTGTGGGTGCAGAGCTGAGATCCTCACTTCACACAGGCTGTTTGCTGTTCCCAGCTATATGACCCTTCCACAACATGGAAGTTTGCTTCATCCAAGTGAACAGTAGAGCGCATGCTACTTTGGCAACCCTCTTTCAAAGGGCATGCCCGATTGAATTAGGCCCACACAGGATAATCTCCCTTTTGATTAACTCAAAGTCAACTAATCAGGGACATAAGTTAACCTAAAAAATAACTTTACCTTTGCAAGGTAACATAACCTAATCAGAAGGGTGACATTCTACCATATTTAGAGTTCTTACCCCTACGTTTTGGGAAGAGATATATAAGGCATACTCACCAGGAATTGGAATCTTGAGGGATATTTTAGAACTCTACCTCCAGAATGGTTACAAGCCATTTTTGTGATTATGCTTTTATGAACATGAGAACAATACAGGAAAATTTCACTATTAATTCAAATGGCAAAATGATATAATGATTTTCTATATATTATTATTTATGTGGCTTATCAAAGTATAGCCTATACCATATTGCTAAGTAATCTACTCTTCATGAGAATTACTCATTTAACCTTTGTCAAAAATTCTAACATTCCTGGGCGGTGCCTGTGGTTCAAATGAGTAGGGCGTTGGCCCCATATGCTGGAGGTGGCAGGTTCAAACCCAGCCCTGGCCAAAAACTGCAAAAAGAAAAAAAAAATTCTAACATTTCTTATAATATAGATAGATATATAGAGAGGTGAGCAATGTAGATAGATAAATAGGAAGGTAACTAGACAAATAAATGGACATAGAATATACTTCAGTTAATACAACCTATAGTTCACCTATTAGCTTCTGTGGGGTGTGGACTCCTTAACAGGGTTTTTGAAAAGTTTCTTTTTGATTAACATTCATCAAATTTTAAAAATTGTTGCTAGAATGTAAATGAAAACATATATACATACTCATTACTGTCTGTAATGAGGTATTTTACACTAACTACAAAAAAGTCCAATATCTCCTTCCTATGCAGATGATTTAGAAGACAAGACAAGTAAATGTTCTAATATTTCATATTGGGTATGCTGTGTTACTTTTAGAAGAGGCAAACATCAGTTATACATATCTTAGGTTAAAGCAAAGAAGGTGGTCAGCCTCCATATATAAAAGAACTTGTATGGATATGATATTTTTCCTACCTAGAATATGGAATTTTTAATTCAAAAGAAATCACAAAAAAGAAGATAATTAAAACAATTACTGCATTAATGTTGATGGGAGGAACAAGGTCAAGAAGAGAGACAAGGAAAACACTCCACATTCCTAGACCAACTCTTATTAATTACATGTCATTTGTCTCACAGAATGTAAAGCCAGACCCCCAGGAAAATAACTATTGAAAACATAATGGAAATTTTAGCAAGAGCAAGTAAGCAACTACTTGTCACTGTCCTTGAGTGGAAGACATGCATTAGGGTGGTGGATACATCCTGCTGGAGGCATAGGAGCAGCTTTATGCTGACATATGGAATCACTTCTCTTTATGTATTATTCTATATCAGTTGTGATGTAAATTTCTGACAATATTATGAATCACAGCATTATGACCACTACTCGCTTGAATTCCCTATCATAAGGAACCTAGGAATAATCTCTAATGACTATGAAAAAGTAAGAATAAATCTGTAAGACTTGGAAGTAGTGAATGTTCTCAGTTATTTTTCAAATGAAAATGTTATAACTTTGTTAAGAGAGCCAGAGATAATTAATGCAATTAATTACTTAAACAGTACAAAAGACTTGCTTAGCTATCTGGCTGTGTGTGGTGCTATCTGAATGACTCCCTTTTGACTAGAGGGTGAGGTGTATCACACAATGACAGTGCTGGGTTTTCTTGCTATGCTATTATTGAGGTATTGCTTCTCAGCCCCAAAGTCACCCTTTTGAATAGTCTGTGGAATGAAATTGGGACAGTTTTTCCTTTGTCATCTGGCATAAAAGCTTTGCCAATAGAAAGCTCTGGAGAGTCATGGCAGGAGGGACAGGTTGTGCTTTGTCCCAATTTGTTCTCCCTCTGCTGGTTTCTATAGCATCCTTGACTTCAGCACAAGGGGCTGGCAGCAGTCGCAGCCTCTCTAGCATCTAAGCTCGTTCACTGCAGGTGCATGTCAACTAGCTAGAGGGAGCAACTTATCACTAAGCATCTGCTGTGTACAGAGGTCACTACCAAAGTTTTGAGACACTCTGTGTTATGGTACATTATTTCACTTCCAAGAAACAGTTGACAGCATCCATTCTGTTTCAACTTGCTCAGCTTACCTATCATACTACTGAGAGGATTTGATTTGTTTCCATTCACGGGAATGTTATGTTTCTTGTTTTTTGTGTATCTCAACCCTTTTGCAATGACCCACCTACCATATTCAGGTCAGGTGCTGGGGATAGATGGCCAGCAACATGGGTGCTGGCCCTATCTTGGCCTTCAACAAACTTAAACCCTATCTACAGAGCTAGAATGTAATAGAACATTATAATACAAGCTCTGGTGGAGGCATAGCGCATCTTGAATTGAGAGGAGAAAGAACTGGATGATGGCACGTCGAAGGTTATACCCTGAATCATGTGGAAAGACATTCTGCTTCTTCTGGGTAGATAGGTGCACTGTAGGTAAAATCAAAGGGAGAGACTTTCAGGAAGACAAAATAAGAAAGCATTTTGTGAACTGTTGGAAGATGGTACGATATCTCGTAGGCATGAAATAAGCTTTCTAGCACTGGAGATATTTAAGCCAAGACCAGAAAGTCACCTTACAGGGTTAACATTCTTGGGACTCAAATGATTTCTAATGTGTACTTCAATACTTTGTTTCTATGCATATAGAACTAAGTCAGCATGCCTGCTTTTTCTCCTGTGATCCATAAGTTACCTAAATATGTTTTATTCTTCGTTTGACAATGATTATAAAAATGAAGAGTTTATTCTCAATTTCTTCTTAAACATTGTTCCAGACTTGGAATGAAGTAGAATCTCCGGTCTGTAGATGTCATTTGAGTCAGCCGCCTTCTTTGTAATTACTTAGTCTGCATCAGATACTCATCCTCTCACTTCTACATTTATAATAAATAAACTATAATTGCTTCTTTCATTTTATGTAAGAAATTTTTTTGAACAATGACCCATTCTATAATTTTGTGTATCAATATGCCAAATCGTTCTGTGCTATGTAAAAAAAAAAAGCACGTAGTTTTTCAGTGGCTTCTAATAATTTGTTTATATTCTTTTAGTGGTTACCCTAGAGATTATGCCATGTAACACTAATAACAGTGTAATAAAAAATTATTTTCTCACACCTTAACAAAATAGAAATATTTGAGTCTTAGAAACATTTTAGTGTTCTCTTCTACAATTAGCAGTTTTTGTGTTGGATTTTGGAAACCATAAATTGAAGAGCTGTGCTTTGGTCAAAATCCTCTCAATTGGAGATGAGGATTCTTAAGGAGATTTCACAACTAGTTTGGCCTTGTTGTAGGTTCTGGGGTATTCCTGCATTTCAAGTCAAGATAGTAGTAGTACCCAAGATATTCTTGGTCTATAGCAAAAGAGCACGGATTGATTCCAAGGACTTGGTATACTTCAGCAAATTACTCAGTTGATACAAATGTCAATGAAATAAAAAATTCCCTGAGACTCTAGGTTACATTAAGTCTTTTAAAACTTTCTATTTTCACTCTCGTAGGGAATTTGTTATCTAGAAAACAGCATTTCCAGCCCCTATGTATAGGGAAAAGCAGATGATCAGAGACACTTTGGTGAAACTACCACTGGAATATGATTTATATATAGATTCTACAATAAAGCAAACATTTACACACTAATATATGGAAAGATAGATGTATGTAGGCTTTCCTGTCATACCTCCACTTGGCTGCTCCTAGCTTAGGTGAGCCAGTGGTCCTTAACGATGACAAGCATAGATCCGTATGAAAGTAAACAGATAGCATGGCCACTTATAGTCTGTGTCTATAAATGCATCTTTCAAGACTGCCAATGGTTCTTCATAATAAAAAATATTAAAATACATAACCATTTGCCTTTTTTCCACCTTCCTCTCAGATACAAAAGTGCAACTGCTGGTCATGGTATGAGCAGTTATGGAGATGAACAAATATTCCTTAAATTCTAGGAATTATGCTCGGCATAGTAAGTCATTATTTCTCATAAACTCAGTTTAACATGCAGAATAGGTATTAGAAGTCCTTCTTAGAGATGAATAAACTATGATAAAAGTAAATTAAATGGCTAAATGACAAAACCAGAGTCTGAAGACAGATTTCTCCTCACCACCAAATCTGTATCTGTTCCGACCAGCTAGCTGGAGTTTCTATTTTGGTTCATGATTATTATTGGCAAGACTGTTGAAAGATCCTGGCCTAAGTCTTGATATGAAGTTAAATGTTTTGTGTTGTACTTGCTACTCTTTAGGGAATAAGATTTAGCAAATAGAAGAGATATCATCAGCTATAGTTTATGTGAAGTGAGCAAAATTTTCTCCAGGAGTGGTAGCATATGTGTTGTTGCTCAGTGAAATCCCCGATTATTCTATCTTGTAAGTCACGAACATATTCTGAGGTGTATAACTTTACTTTGTCTCTTGGTAAAGTTTTAGTGATATGAATTAACTTGGGTTTCTCCATCTGATAGCATTACCAGTGGGATTTTTTTGGAGGAGAGATGTGGGGTTTTGTGGGTTATATACCCCAGCATTTATAATTTTTTCTTCAATTCTCTTAAGAGTGATTTCTGAAGACATAAATGTTAATGCTGTCAATTGTTCCACATTGCCCTTGGCATAGAAAGCAACAGGGAATATGCACTAAAAAGCACCCAAGTGTGTGTCTAAGTTGGAAATTCTTAATCCTCACCCATTAAAGATAATTAACGTGATTTACTAAGGCACAGACCAACACCTAAGGAACACACAGGGTGAGTGAAAGATTGAGGAGTGTATCATAAAATATGGGAGAGGGTAACTAACAGTTTTTAGAAAAAAAAGATTCCTGGGGCAAACTTAAGAAATGATCAAAGGGAGACACTGCTAATGGCTTTAAAGCTTTTGGTAAATTAATAAGAGTGACCTAGGTTAACCCATAAATTAGCTAAGTCAACTATGGGAGCAGCACATAGCCAGAAGACAAAATCTAAGTTTTGATTTGTAGGCCCATTTCTGTGTGTTCAAAATGGATTTGCCTTTTAAATGTCTTGCTGATACATTTCGCAATTTTTTTCCCAATATTTTTAACATAAATTTCCAATCATCTTATAATTACTCATTCTCTCTGAATACTTCTAAGTGTAATATTTTATTTCAGGTTTACTCTGTGGATGACCATTTGTTTTTCTTTTAAACTATATGTGCATAATCTAAGGAGATAAATCATGGTAAATGTTTCCGAAGTGGTAGTACTACTTTTAATTTCTGAATATCTTTCTTATAGTATAATTAATTCCTAACTAGCTCCACTTCATTATAGAGAAATTCATAACAAAATATATATGCATAATCATCAGAGGAATGCAAATCAAGACCACCCTGAGATATCACATAACTCTAGTGAGATTAGCCCACATCACAAAGTCCCAAAGCTGTTGATGCTGGCGTGGCTGTGGAGAGAAGGGAACATTCATATACTTTTGGTGGGAGTGCAGACTAATACAGCACTTTTGGGAAAAAGTATGGAGAATCCACAAAAAACTAAAAGTAGACCCTCCATTTGATCCTGCAATCCCATTACTAAGTATCTACCCAGAAGGGAAAAAAAAAAAAAAAAAAAAAACCCCAACTATTTGACCATAAGGACATTTGCACTAAAATTTTTATTATAGCTCAATGTGGAAATTTCCAAGATATGGAAATAACCCAAGTGCCCATCAACTAACAAATGTATGAAGTATGGTATATCTGTACCATGGGATACTGTTTAACCATAAAGAAAGAAGGATACTTTACATCTTTTGTATTTACCTGGATGAATTAGGACACATCCTCCTAAGTAAAGTATCACAAGAATGGAAAAGGAAGCATTCAGTGTACTCAATACTAATATGAAACTAGCAGGTGAATATCTACATGCTCACACAAGAATAAAAAGCACAGTTAAATTCAAGAGAGGAGGTTTGTTAAGCTCTCACCTAATGGGTACAAGATAGGGGTATATGGCACAACTCCTGGATGAAGGTATCAATTACAAACTCAGACTTTACCTAACAAATGCAAACTTAATCACTTGTACCCATATATTAATCAGAAATAAATATATATGTACAAATAAATATGTAAATAAAAGAAACTTATATTTTCTTTGACCATAGATAATTTTTAAATATTTTAAAAACATTATTATACAATAAAATCTTGTTTAAACAACTGGTCATTTGTGAATAAAAATTCTGATTATTGAAGAAAATTAAGAGATATAATATTTTTCTATGATTCCAAACATTCAAGTGCTTTTAGGATTTCAAAACATAATTAAAGAATATAAATTTGTTCATTTACTATAAACTAATATCCCCCCAAGCGAATCCAGTTAGAAAATCTTTTCTGAATCTACTGTCAGTGATGAACCCCAAAATATGACACGCTTCTTGTTACTTTTCTTGTATTGTTGAGATTCATTTAATTTTGTATCGCTTATCCCCATTCAAATTCATAGAAACAATTTTTTGGTTTAGATTATCATAATATCCATGAGTAGTAAGTTAATGATATCTACATTTGAATGTCAAATTCCTTTCATTTTTATTATTTCTTGATTGTTTAATTCATTCAGTGTTTGACTTAAAAAGAAAAATCTGAGTCTTGGTTGTAGAAACGGGAACACTGAGAACTAACTAAAGATAATAAATGTTTAGGAGCTCTATTTTATTCTAATTAGACTAAATTCAAATCAATTAATTAAAGAAAATAAAATCCATAGCATATTTGCACGTAATAAAACTGAAATTCTACATTACATTTGAATAAATTCAGTTGCTTTAAAATACTGTATGATTCAAGCATATAGAAATTTGAAAGTTGTCAGGATAATAAGTATACATCCTCTGAGTGTGACACGCACTATGTTATTGATTATGTGTAGAGACTATTAGTAAAAATATTCAGGAAACACAAATATTCAGTGAGTTAAAAAGTATTTTAAATTTAGCAACTAATTTAAATAATCCCAAATAGCACTTTTTTGATTATATATTACACAATAGAAATAATTATCAGAGCAAAAGATTTGAGAGATAATGGAATAAAGAAGTAAAAATCCTTTCAAAACTACTCTAAGTAAAGCATCTGGGTATGAAACTGGTCTTCAATATTACTCACCTTCAATGTGCGGCTTCAAGTTTCAGAGTTCATTAATTTGAATGAGTATCAGTTAATGAATATCAGTTGAACAGGAAAAGCATTCACAATAGAGACTAGGGTTTTTTGGTTTTTGGTTTTATTCTCCCTCCCCTCCCCACCCCCCCCAAGAATCAGGATTAAACCTTCTTTTGACAATCTAAAAGAGGTAATCCACTTCAAACCAACAATGACTACTCATTTAATTAATTGTAGATAACTGTGTAAATTAAATTCCTATTTCTCTAGTCAAAATTCCAGAAAGAGAATGGTTTCATTTTTCTAATTGCAAAGTGAGTTTTCAGAACAAGGTAGAATGAAGAAAGAGATTCCCAGTCAGTGGGCAGCTTTTAGAGGCACACACCTGTTGAGCTGTCTCTTAATAGGGCTAGCATGTTAACATATAGAATGTACAAATTTGCATTTGTCTTTCAAATAAACCTTGATAAACAGATTCACTTTCAATTAAAGCCATTTTCTTTTCCCTTTTGTCATCTGCCTTCATAATTCTGACTTGAATTGGACATATGTGAATTTATTTGAATTAAAAGCATGATATAATACCGCAATACAAGATCTGATGTTATAAAGCACAGCATTCTAATCCCTTTGTGATATTCACTTCCTTAATGTCCTAAGGCAAAAATCTTTGTCTAGGTGTCAAAGATGTATGAACATGTATGTAAGCGTAGGAATCACATGCACCCTCAAAAGCCCCTCTTCCTCAATCAAAGGGAAAGACTTGCTTGAGATTCAATTCACATCTGAAAGAAAACTTAGAACTGGTTTCTTTATGCAAGTAAAATTCTTGAAGGCTTCTTCCCACTTGAGGGTCTGAAATCTTTCCAAGTGGCTTCAGGCGATTCTGGGAAGGATTATTAAGGAGAGACTGACCTCTGGAGGCAGATCCCTTTTGGCCAGATTCGGCTTTGTAATCCTCTGTGATATTAGGTAGAGGGCTCTGACAAGAAATGATGAGATCTCTGACAAATTCCAACATGTATTCCCCTCCCTCCCGGCCTTTTACCTCTATAGCCTCTAAAATATTTGAAAAAGAGCTAATGGAATTCCAACTTGTGGATTTCTGAAATCTTACAACACTGGACCATAAACTCCATGAGGGTAGAGATTTATTTTATTTAACTTTGTAGCTTTGTCTCTTAGCAAAGTGACTTGTACTCAGCACTAAAGAAAAGGTTGTGAAAGATTAAATGAGCAAATTAATAAATCTAGACAAATTCCTTTATTTTACCAAGATTAAGTAAATTGTATAGGGTCCCATACTTAGCAGAAGCATGAATGTTGGTTGAGTAGCCATTAAAAACCATGTGGGCAGGAAAAAAGCCTTTTAAAACATTCAGTGGGAGATGAAAGGCAGAGATAGCCCCATGGAAGAGACGGTAGTTACAGGTTTTTGCTGTTTGTTATGGCAGACTCTAATTGCTGAGCCCTGTGTTTCTCTCTTTGGAAAGGCTTCAATAATTCTTTCAGAAGGTATCTATCCATTTCATGAGCTTCATATCAACAAAGAAAGGGAAGAGAAAGGGGGAGTAGTGCTTGCTCAGTGTGACCAATAAACTTTGGGCCAAAATAAAAAGTCATAGGAGAAATTAGGCCCAGTAAGAGATTAGCAATAATAACTAATAGTAAAATAGAACAATTATAACAAAGTTATGTAAATGTGGTATCTCTCACTCTCCCTTCTTTTTCTGTCTCTCGAAATATCTTATTATGAGTAATATTTTCAGACTGCTGCAACTGAAATGTTAGAAAACAAAATCATAGATAAGAAGGAACTTTTGTATAACATTCTAATGTCCTTAAATTTTTTTTTTTTTTTTTTTACATTTTTGTTTGTTTTTAACTTGTTTTGTTTTTCTAACATTTTTTCTAACATTAGGTTTTGGGTGAATTAGTGTATATGTTTTTAATATTTATAAATTCTACTAGTGATACGTTATTTAATTTTTTTAACCTTATGGGTATCTATTTGCCAAAATTGTGAATGAATTATATTATATGAAACTATACCAACCTAACAAACTCCTATAAATATACCATGGAGTACTATTTAGCCATTAAAAAGATGGAGACTTTACATCTTTTGTATTTACCTGGATGGAATTGAAACACATTCTTAGTAAAATATCACAAGAATGAAAAACTCTGTCCATTAGAGAGAGAGAGAGAGTATCTCCAGAGATAGTTTTCTTACTGTCTCTGCTTACTTCCCAGGCTTGCTTACTTTAATTAAGGAAATTAGAGAAAAGATAACTATTAAAACTGTATTTTTCCCTTATTCATTTTCTGTTTTTAAGTTTTAGCTTCCTAATGACTAAACGTACCTTCAAGTTTTTCTCCTGCCTTATTGTACATAAGCTTGTTTGTGACTGAGATTGAGTTTTCACCCATTCAATCTACAAATTCACTGCAACTAAAAATATTATCTTGTTTCAGGTATTTTTTTTGTTGTCATTGTTCTTCCTCAAGAGTAAGCCCTATACAATATTGCAGACACCCCATTTTAAGTATTTCTCTTTGAAGTTTTTAACCCTTAAGACAATATAGAATCTCCTTAGATTTGGCTAAGACTTTCCAAAATAGTAGAAATCTTTTCTTACATACAACATAGAGACATCATCTTCTTTTCTCTGTCCTCTGCAAATTCCTGTTTCTCCCCTTTCCTCCATAAGCAGCCTATTTATTAGTGCTACATTTAAAAAGTAATAAAAGAAAGTTTCATAAGAATCTGACTTCAAGAATTAAAAGATCAGCTAAAACTTGTAAAAGCAAAAATCTTTATTATTGAATGCTTCCAATAATACTTTTATATTTTTATTATGTTTACTTTGCATATCCTACTTAGCTTCCATAACCATCATTTTTATATCATAAAGTTCTTTTTTAAGATCTTCTAACTTTTTCTTTAATTTTTCTTGTCATTTCAGAGAATCACAGATTCACATTTTATATTGAGGATGACAAATAATTTTATAAAATTAAAATAAACAATTGCTGTGTTATTTCATTAAGGTCTATATTACCCAGGAGTCTTCCAAATGGCAATGCTTATTCTTAAGATCATGTATGTTTAAAATATATATGTTTATGCTTAATTATTTCTTTTTTTTACTTATTCCAAAACTATGAGAATTCTCATTAAAGAAATAAACCCAATCCTCAGAAAATGTTAAATCCAAGTACACATAAACGTGTTAATCTGTGGAGTATGAAGACAGACTCACGTCCACTTGTTGTTCACATGTTTAAACCTCTCAGATTTAAAACTCAAAGTTAGACCAAAATACTGAACTCCTATTTCAAAATCCAGCATTGACAGACACACATCTAAGGATGTCCCCATGTCCTGAAAGGAGAGTTCCTCCCACCCCATTTCCTAGAACTCAGAGTTTGAGAACACATCCCCAGCGATCCATTTTACTTTCTTCCTATACAGTCTGCACTCACAGAAAATACACCAGTGGGATGTGTGGGGTTGAAGAACAGGGAAAGAGAGGACCAGAGGCACTGCGTGGTAGAACATGATTCTGGAGTTTCAAGTTAGTTCAGAGCTTATATTTTGGGAACACAGACTAAATAGTGAGAACAGTGAAGGATATTGCTGTTCGCTTTCAGGTAAGCGATCATTTTTTTAACCTGTAGAGCAGCATGATTGATATTTTCATTTTTAACACTGTAGAGAAGCATGATTTATGTTTTCAATCCAGGTCTATCAGCCAGCCTTGTTGCTAGTGGAAATTCCCAATGCTGGCACTAAAATAAGATTCAGTTCTAGTTTTCAGTATCATTTTGAGTTCACTTAGTGGCTTCTCACTCATTATAAGAAAGGAATAGGGAAAGGTTAAATCGGGGATACTAGTCATTTTAAACTAGAAACTACTCTATTGTTCATGTTTTGTCCCAAGCTGGCATAAATGAAAAAGCAAACATATTACTTCATGTAATATGAAAGGTCATGGATAAAGATGTCTTCATGTAAGGCTAGTTCATGAGCTCAAAATATGTATTCAGTTCTTTTTTTTTTTTTTTTTTTTTCCCATTTCCAAGTCTTTCAGATCTACTTTCTTGTGTGGATTTTATTTTAAGCAGAATTTTCTATAACATCCCTTTAAAAACTCTAAATTTAAATTCTTCTAGTACACCAATCTCATCATTAGAAAGAGCTTTTCCATCCTGTTTCAGTAGCTGCTTTGAGTCTTGTATCCATTAGTAAACCAATTTCTGTGGTCAAGGTGATGTGGAACTTTGAAACATCTAACCTGGAGACCAAGGACTGAGCCAGTCCTATGCAAAAGACACGAAGTTTGGGGTGTAGAAATAATTTTAAAAGGAATAATCAAAGTAAAGGTTTTCATGTGATGCAATTTTCCAATTGTTTATGGGTTTTCTATTTCCATTTATTGAATTCCATAACCTAGTAACTAAAGACAGATCTTGCAGGATTATGGTCTTTGAATCTAGATCCAGCAGTGTCAAGTGCTTTCTGCTTTCCTATAGTCTCAGAGCAATGTGCACTCTGTGCAATTTCATGGCATAAAATATAGTGACCGAGTCTGTGTGCCCCTTTATGCCATGGTGGATTTCGGATTTATGACTCTTACAATGATAGCAATTGTTTTATTTAATTAAAAACAGGAAAAAAATAAACAGCTGAAAAGATTTTGGAGACTTCCCACCATAGTCCCACACTTCTATCTCCATCTTTCTGCCTTTGCTGAAATTAACTATAACTCGGATATATATTTTAGGGTTTTATTCTTTTTTCAGTTTTTCAAAGATCAATGCTATTGGACTCTAAGCCATATATATTTGCATGTTCACAAAGAGTTCTCAAAGTTTATGCAACATGTTCCTAACACTCTAACTTTGATCATAATATTATCCGAGTTCCAAAATAGACATTACTATTTAACAAATGCTTAGCTACCATAATAATCAGGATTATAGACTGGGTCATCTGACAAAATATATTAAATTATTTAAACCCTGAAATGTGCATTTTAAAATTTATTTTTACCTTTTACTCGACTTTATAGGCCGCAAGTACATACTGCGCTAAATAGTTTGTTGTAATGTTTTATTATGTAGAATTTAAAATAGACATGATAGACACAATAATAAAAGAAATCCCTGTATACTCATCACTTCATTTCAACAACATTATAGTAAATATTTTTTAAACAGAGTTAAATTCCAACCTTTTAATATTCTTAACTTACAAAAAATTCTTTTTGATTTTGCAGTAGAGTGGCTGAATAAAAATGTGTATAACTTTACCCCCTTTCAAAATATGTGAGTGCTTTCTCACAGATTGGCACATTAAATGGTGTTCATCTTACTCATTGCTAAACACAACCTATTGATTCCTGCGAAATATGCCCATATTTTATAGCTTCATTTAGTATAAAAGCAGGCTGAAATCATTCCATCAATGATTCCACTGTAGTGGTGTAAACTATCAATATTACAGTAGTTGGGTCAATCAGGAAATTTTGTCTGTTTAGCAATTGGATAGTACGATTGTGTCATGAGGAAATTCCTTGGGCAAAGGCCAAATGACATTATCCAGCAAATTTTAATCAATAGGTGCTTATTTAATAAATTATTTTGTCCAGAGTGTAGAGCCCTATGTGAACCAGTAGTCAAGAATTCTATGTGACCTCTCTTTTCATCGTGACTTGCTTTGTGAGTTGGAAAAATCAGTTAACCTCTCAGCGCTTCAGTTCATTCGTCTATGAACTGAGGAGAGTAACATTTGCCACCATCTCACCAGCGTTTTGTGAAGGTTAATGAGCTTCAGAGTTTAGAAAGTGATTTTTCTTCCTGATTTTAGAGGCTATTCAAGAGTACTAAATATCACTGCTATCTTTTTTGTTTAAAGACCCAGTGAATTTTCCTTTGAAAACCCATGATATTATAAAATATGTGATATGTTCTGTAGCAGCTTCCCATATTTCTCACATTATCAGACCATAAGGAGCAAGAAAGGATTCAGCGTCATTGCTACTGTCTTAGCATCACATAAATTATTTTGCTAAGGTCTGAAAATATTTATGGCCCAGTAACCCATGCGTGTTGGACTGAGTTTTTCCAACTTCTACTTAAAATATTTGAGCTCTGATTATTTGTCGAGATATTATCATCTCTTGGCAGAGTTTAGTGAATTGAATATTAGAAAAATACAAAACTTCTCCACTGAACCAATGTGCCTGTTATTGATGCCACAATCAATAACAAATGTTAAGATCTTCACTGAAACTCACAGAAGGAAGGTGATTTAAATGAAAAATATGTCCTGATACTCTGTATTTTCTGAAATACCTTTGACAAAGCTCTGCTTGAGACAAAGAATTACATTTTTTACAGCATAAATTGTCAGGATCCTGGAGTTTAGATGCAATGCAATGAAACTTATGCTTGGTGGGTTTTAATTAATTTTGTACTATATTTATATATAATTTTTAGTTTTGAGTGAGGAAAAATCATTTAACTATTATGCCTGTTATGCTGTTAAAGAAGTTTACCTTAGAATTTTAGAAAGTATCAATATGTTAAGCTATTTAATCATATTTTTAAAACTTATAGTTAATTTTACTGTAAATATTAAATAACCATTGCACTATATAGGGTCAGAGAAACATGTCTACATACAAACATCTCATTTTATTATCATAGTAAAGAAAAAACTAAAAGAAAAATATTAAAAACTTACATATTTTGCATTTTTTTACTTCTCTCTTGGTAGGAAAAAGAAACTATTCAGTAAAAATAGAAGAATAACACTCTCATGATTTTTTTTCCCTGACTATGGAAATCACAGAAGTTATCTATTATGGTTTAGTTCAAAGTAAATGCAAGCAAAATATCATTGAAACGTTTACAGAAAATATCCAAAGTAATTGTAGATATTTGGGGGCACCACTCTTTCAAGGACTGTTAGTGATGAAGAATTCATTTCCTTTTTCTTCCCAAATGAAAGCAAGGTAGATAAAGATAAATTTGAGATATTTTTGGGATTATCACCAATATTGCCAACATGCCCTTTTTCTCCTAGGGTGATAGCCAGCCTGTATCCCCAGGTCTGTACAAACGCAGAGAAAAACCCCTAAACTAAGTGGCCTCAGAAATTAGGATCCTACAAGGAAAAAGACATATGATAAGTTTGTGTCTTCGAACACATCACAGCATTGTAACTATGGCAAGTTAGCTGAATAGCTGAATACTTTACACAGTTCCTGAATCATTGTTCCCGATCATTAATTTAGAAAAGGTATTACTAAAATTCAAAAAATAAAAACACACTATATATGTCTATATACATATATAGATGTAGTATATATATGTATATATGTTAATCTCTTCTAGAGAAGCTATATATATACAGAATAGATTAACGAGTTTTTATTTCCATTAATATGAGGTTACATACAACTAGAGCACATTGATTGCATTTGTAAGGGAAAGTCTATGTTATACCTCTGCCCCTTACATAGAAAGTGTTATGTACCCTCACATTGTTCTCTCTGGGAAAGAACCCACCAACCTTCCTTCCTCTCTTCCCTCTCTCTTGGATTCAATTGTATTTCCATTCTTGTGACAGTTTACTCAGGAGAGGTTCTCCAAATCAGTTCAAGTTGTAACAGATGATACAAAATCTCCATCTTTTCATGGCTGAATAGTGTTCCATGGTATACCTAAAATTGCATTTAATATTTTTTTCTAGTCTTAGAGAAGTGTAATGCTGTTGTTTCTTTGTGGCAGTTTTTAGACCCAGGATAGTTTTGCTCAAGTCTTCACAAGTTCTGGACAAAATGAGAAAAATAAGACAAAATGTGTATGTAGGTGAAGATAAAGTTGTCAACTATCCTGCTTTGTGAATGTCCACCTTCTAGTCTAAGAACCTGCCCTTCCTAATTATTTTGTGATGAAGTTGCTTTCTTTTATGAAAT
The DNA here is from genome assembly GCA_963574355.1 of Loris lydekkerianus. NCBI lineage: Eukaryota > Metazoa > Chordata > Mammalia > Primates > Lorisidae > Loris > Loris lydekkerianus. Next base: position 24,186 of record CAUYPK010065315.1, read on the forward strand.
GGTGATATGGAGTCAATTTTTTAAAATAAGTCTTTATTTAGCAAAATTAAAAGTTAGCAAATCTATATTGTTCCTGATCCTTTCACAATCTCTCCTAGAAAAAGAAAACATACTCATCTTTAAAATCCAAAAGTCTAAGACTTTTTGCTTTTAAACATTAAAATACTTCCGAAAAGCTCAATAAAGCAAGATTGTGGATATCATTATATATATTATATATATATAACTTAGAAAGAAGAAATGTATTTCCACTAGAAAATGCCTTAATATGGAAAACAATAAATGCTATTTATATTATCTGTAATATTCCTAAAGAGGGTCTTAGAGTAAACAAATTTGATGGATGATGTGTCAATTTAACAGATGATACATAAATTCTTTTCTGAGAAAGAATTATGAATGCTTTTAGTCATATGTAACCTATGACGGATACAATGGTATTTGATTAAAACTACATATTTTAGATAAAAAAGACTGTCTGGGGACAATAAACAAATGCAATGTTGTAAGTTAATCAGAAGTTACTTCTAATCAGCCAAACCAACACAGACAATCCGTCCATGTTATCTGACCATTGTCAGTCAAAGCAAAGGAAACAGAGTCGCTGACTAGGTTATTTGCCAAGCATCCAGATTCTCTTTTGGAGACAGCCATTTCAAATTGAGGCATATCAATTTTTATAAGAATTCTGTTTTTGGTAATGGAAAAGAAATATTTGTGGGTTCCAGAAAAATTTTGGACATCTTTTAGATGCAAAATAAATACCTACTGGAATAAATCTCTAATTTTATTACAAGTCCTAATTTCAAGAGTGCTTTTGGATTTCTTTGAGTTAGTAATATGCTGGTACCATATGAAACCTCGTATAGCATTACAAATATTTTCACAGAGAAAAAGAACCTACTACAAAGTCTTTGTAGCTTTCTGAAAAATTACTATGAAAGACCTTGCTTACTTTGATGGACGTCTGTGCAGAGGAGTTGTGAATGTCCACGCAGAGTCATTACTATCTTTTGAATGAGTTTTATAAAACAACATTAAAAAAAAAAATTTCTAGTAAGTCTAGGGGCTTGTATTATCCCCGTGTATTTAAAACTTGGTTACATTATGTAATCTTTGCTGAAACTAACTTTATCTGCATATTTTTGATCTCTGTAGACCAAAAATATTAGTGCTGGAAAATTCCTGGATAGTGATTTTAGAGGTACATGGCTCTAAGTAAGAGAAGTATTTCCTTCTTTTCACTGCTTGACTTAGCAAAATAAACTCATTTTACTTTTATAAAATTTAGGCAAGAATTCAGTTGTAAAGAATCCTTATTTTTACTTTAAATGATTTAATCCTTTGCCTTTGCATAACCTTTTAATATTATCTTTTAATAAAAAGAATAGGCTACATGATGGTACTTTTGGCATTGCAAAGAAGCTTTGAAAATATTCTTTTCAACCCAATATACATTGCATGCTAAGTATATAAACAAGAAGTTTGTTTTGGAAAATAATTGTATCAGGCCACCAATCAGAGGCTGAATGTGCAGGTCCCCATTCTCTCACTGACTTTGTTTTGTTTCCAAGTTTATGATACTATATGCCAAGTTTTCTCTCCTAAGAAAGGAGACATTCTTAGATTAAAATAGAGAGACAGGAAAACAGAAATGTTTTAGGATATTTTCTAAGAAAACAGCTTATTAATGATATTTTATGTATTTAAAATATTTTAATGTCAAAATTTTTTCATTAAAAATCTCTATTTTAAAATGTGTGCATGCATTTGCCTATCTCATCAGACAGAGTAAACATAAGTGAATAGTTTCTAAAACAATTAAAGGTAATTCTAACTATACACTGCATAGCAACACAAATGCCTATCAACTCATGAGTGGATTAACAAAATATGGCATACGTAATGCCGTGGAATACTATTCAGCCATGCAGAAGGATGGTTTAATGAGCTTACAACAATTCAGGAGGAATAGGAGAACATTCTCGTAAGAGAAGTATCTAAAGAAAAACAAACATCACATGTATTCACTATCAAAGTGGAACTAAATAAAATGCACACATGTGCATAAAAGAAAGTAAAACTTAAGGGAAGTCACTCGGGGGAAGAGGATGAGAAAATAGGGTTTTAGAATTTTATGTGCAGACAATAGGCTCTACATTTTCCCTATTGTTGAGTGATGTATAATGCATTGGGAGGACTTCCTAAATCAGTAATGATGTCAAAATAATAATCAAATATGATAGAAATAAACATATTAAGTAACCAGGGATATATGATTTTCCTATGATAATAACAAAAAATATTAACCACTAAAAATATTTCTTTCACTTAAGGCGTTCACTCTACTTTTTGTAAAGTTTAATTTTAAATTGTATATTTGTTATTGGAGGGAAATATTTTTTGATGAAAAATATATCACATTCAATCAAGACATACACATATGCATTGTATACAAAGAAACATAATTTGTGTATTAAGTATTGGGAAAAACTATTTTGTGGGGAGAATATATCACTCCCATCAAGTTATTAGCATCAGGGACTTAATAGTGGAATAGTCTCTACATAAACACAAACACATAGACATTGAGTTATTTTATCTAATATAATTATGACCCAGATGACTCAGTTTCTTTAAAAGGGTTTAAACTGGGACTATATCTGTTCACACATGCTATCTGATGTTATGGTGTGACTTTTTGCTCTATTTTAACTTTCTTGACAAAGCAGCTAAGAAAAGTTATTTTTTTAAGGTTTTTTTTTATTAAGTCTTTTGTACATAGATCATAAATACATTTATGCCACTTTCAATGTCTTGATTATTTGTACAAATTGGAGTGCTTACATTATACTAATGAACATAGCTTTCACCTCATTTACCCAATTATAGCATTAGAACATTTGTGTTCTACACATGATAGATCCAACTTGTACTTGCAATGTACTCCATAGGTGTGCTCCCTTTACTGTCCCCTACTATCCCCCCATCCCATATTCTCCTTTCTCCCTCCCCTTCCCTCCTTCATCCTAGACTAAAGTTGTGTTTCATTTTTCATATGCAAGTGTGAGTGATTATAAATTGGTTTCACAGTAGTACTGAGTACATTGGATACTTTTTTTCCAAAAAAAAGTTATTTTTATAATGTCAAGTTACATGACAAACATTTTTCTCTGTTTTTCCTAGAAAATGCCAATGTGAAACTGCATAAGGATACATAAAAAATCCTACTCAGTGAAAAATCTAGAATGTTCAGAAAGTTCTAAAGGTGTGCTCCAACATCAGATTTTTCCACACAGTGGGGCTACTCTATCACCTCGGACACATGTTCAAGGAAACGATTGAGTTGACTAGATGCTTGAAGGTCATTGGATGATTTCATCTTTGTTTTCGTATCATAGGTAAAGGCAAAAAAGTACATGTTTTGTAATATGTATTGATCTGTGATTACTGGGTATATTATTTTAGTTGCTGTCCAGACTATTCTAGACATCCATGACATCTACAAACTGGATGGCTTAAATGATAGAAATTTCTTGTCTCACCTTTCTGGAGGCTGGAAGTCTGAGATAAAGGTGTTGCCAGGTTGGTTCATTGTGAGAGAAGTGAGAGATAAGCTGTTCCAGGCCTGTCTTCTAGTTACTGGTGGCTTGCTAGCAATCCTCGGTTTTCCTTACATTGTAAGTATTACACTGTTGTCAAGTTTGCAGGGTGCTTTTTCCTTGTGGGCATGTCGGTCTCCTCATTCCTATTTTTGATAAGGGGAATCATATTGAATTGATGACTATCCTAATGACTTCATCTTAACTTGATCATCTACATAAAACTCTATTTCTTGATAAGGTCGTATTCCTTGGAACTTTATAAGTATACAGTATAAGGAATTGTGTCCTTCAAGTTATAAGGAGGTTATAACTTTAGCATCTTTTGAAGGGCACAATTCAACCCAAATACTAAGTCTATCCCATTTGACATTTGCATTTTAATCCTGCTAAACTCTAAGAATATGGAACAGACTTGAACATTGAGATTTCCTTATTTGGCTGATGTTTATAGAAGAAAATAGGTAAAGGAAGGCTAGGGAAAAATAAAATAAAATCTACTTAGTTGTGAACACATATATTTTCCACCTTGTGATTCCATTTTATTTATATTTTTATGTTTTAAGTTTCAGATTAATATGAGGGTACAAATGTTTAGGTTACATTATTTACATTTCTGAGGTAATGTTCAGGTTGTAGTTGAGTGCTGCACCAAGGGGGTGTGCTGGACATCCTCACATTGTGCACATTGGGTGAGATCTTGCCAATTGCTCTACCTCCTCTCCCATCCCCTTTCTTTCCTGTCATTTGCACTAAAATGTTTATTGCAGCTCAACTCACAATTGTTGAGACATGGAAGCAACCCAAGTGCTCATGAACCCATGAATGGATTAACAAACTCTGGTACATGCATCCCTTGGAGTGCACTATTCAGCCATAAGAAAAGATGGAGACTTTACATCTTTTCTGTTTACCTGGATGGAGTTGAAACACATTCTTCTTAGTAAAGTTTCTCAAGAATGGGAAAAAAAAAATCCAATGTACTCAATACTAATGTGAAACCAATATATAAACAACTATGTGCCCACACAAAAGAAAAAAAGAAAAGAAAAGAAAACAAACCCAAGTATAGTCTAGTGAAGGGGTAGGGAGAGAAGGAATATTTAATTTTTTAAACACATTCCTTTGAAATATGCCTCTGAACAGTCATTATTTATTTTTTTACAATTCTCCCCTAATGAATCTTTCCACTAACACACAATCCAAATTACAAAAAGAAAAACTTTGATGACATTTTGAGGGTTCTCTATCTGATAATTTTAATGATCTCATACAGACTCTGTAATGGGAGTTTCCGTCTCTGCTACACGTATGTTCCTATTCACAAGGACAAATGAAAATGATATATTAGCTCTCTGGATCTTAGGTAAACAGGCCATGAAAGCACTCTGAATCCACAGGTCTTTTCTCCAATTGCTCTTTGCCATATCAACCGATTTCTCCGCTATTGATTGAATCAGCTTTGCAGACAATCCAATTTTGTCATTAAGACAGCTGAAAACACAAGATTGACTCTTTTTTGATCTGTTTCATATAAACAGAATTATTGTCAAAGTGTTCTCAAATCCTCCAATTGACTACAGAACAAATGGATTTTTTTTTTTCAAATTTTACTAACAGCAAAAAAGGAAAGGGGACTCTACAAATCGATTTGCCTAATAGTAGAAATATGAGTTAAGAATGTGAGAATTGAATCTAAGAGCCACAAAATCTTCAAGATGGTGTAACTTGACTGCATCAAGAGTTAAGTTAATTCAGGATTAATGATATAATGTCTGGAAATTACATTTAATTTTCCCTATTAAAAAAAAGAAGCAACATTGGCTTTAGCACAAAGCAATGTTAGGGAAATATAAACCTCAGATATTTCAGTGACCCATGGATTGAATCTATTTTTTTAGTCTATTGGACTAGTGAATAGGGTGTTCTTAATCTACTATGTTTACTTTTATTCACTTAAAGTATGTCTCTAAGTAAAGACTAATAATGGTCCTAGGTACTTAGCACCTTTCCTGGCTCTGCAAGTGCCCTATAAATATCATCTCATTACTCTTCAAAATAATCCAGGCAAAAAATCATACATCTCAACTCAAAAACAATCCTTGGTTATGAGATTTTGTATCCTCCAATAAGTGTGTATACACTATACATGGGTTTAAAATTCACTGTTCTCCTCACTCTGTTTTTGTTTACTGTGGAGATACAGTCAGGAAGTGAGCAATTAGAAACCATCTAAACAAGTTAGGCAGTTATTTATGAATTACTCTTCACCATGTTTGTTTTATAAATGAACATTAAACCTTTAAGGGACAGTAGCTTGGTATGATTTTCTATGAGGCAAACATGAACATCTAAGTGTTTCAATGTATGAAGAGCTCCTTTTCTATGTATATAATGATATATTTATCTTATTAACACTGTAAAAAATTAATAACCATCCATAAATAGAACTCTGATAAAAGGATACTTTATTTCGTAATCACTAATCTATGTTGACACCATTTTGGTCAGAGTCTTATCACAGCTGTTAGGATTTCAACCCCTATAGGTCAGAGAAAGAAAACGGGAAAATCCCTAATAAAATGTTGTTAGAAACTACAGGTGGGAAATAAAGAAGCTCTTGTGACCTATAATCTTATTCCCTGATAAAGTCAGCAAGAGAGCACAGCAGCTTCTGCAGCTGAAATTAGACAACACACTAGTGGCTTTTCAATCTCAACTTTTACAGTTTGATGTTATCATTTTCAGTGAAGAACAAATGAAGGCTACAGCAGCCCTGCCAAGATGCTCTCTCTGGGTTTAATCAGTCCACTCAATCACATGCATAACTCTGCCTTAACAGTATTTTATTCCCATTTGTAAACAATATAGACATTTTGCTGGTCTGTTCATAAACAAACAACAGTTTCTCAATATGCTCTATTTATGGGTTTTATCTGTATCTATGAAAAATATATCCAAAGAAAAAAAATTCTTTTGAACATTTAACACTAAGTCAGATCAACTTTGTAATGGGAGTTGTCATGAGATCATAAAGCCTACGTTAGGCATCAGCCCATGAGAGGCACAGAGTATATGACCCCACCACATTGGCACTGTGTAAAACTCTGTAGGAAAAGTCTAGTAAAGGGCTGCAGGCAGGAGCTTGACCCAATGAGAGAGCTGGTGGTAACTGTACTCATTCAGCAGGTGCCTCTGCAAGCTTTTGATTTAAATTAGCAGGTTCTGATTTTGTTCTGTCTTTACAGCCTTTGGTGATACTACAAAGCTACTACATTTCTGCCACATACAATTGGATCTTGAGCAATAGTTAGCCTGCTATTTTATTTTGCTTAGAAAAGTATCAAACTTTTATTTTTGTTGGCCCAAAAGAGGGAGAGAAAAGAAAGCTTTTTAGAAGATCACCACTGATACACTTTTCTTTCTTTCACAAAACTAATATTTTATATTTTCCTCCTTGGGGAGAATATTTAAGAAACTATAAAAAAATATGATTGACAACAATAAATGTTCCCATGGAAATTTCTGGGGTAGAGTAGATAGCAATTTTCTATATTTTATCTTTCTCACCATTTGCAAAAAGCATAATGCTAGCTGTGATAACATATCAAGGTTACATTTTTTTAAAAGTTTGATTAATACAAAATTTTTTAAAGTTCTTACTCTAATGATGCTGTCATGGAAAAAGATAAAATAAGTTTCTTGCATTAGAACACATAAGAATAGTGTATTTTATACAAATTCATTATTTTTTTCCTAAAAGTGTATCACTCTTTAAAGAGAGTTGTGTTTAATGTTATTATTTAAAGAACACAAAATTTTGTAGATATAATTTACTGCCAGGCATCTGCATAAGGTTAAAGTTTGGATTTAACATAAGCTTCAGGTTTTTCATATGCAATTTTCATTTATTTACCATGTATAGGACAACTTGTTTAAGAATATTTGACTGTGTGAGCAGTTTACTTGACGAATTATGTCAAATATTTGCTTTCTGAAATCCTGAGACTTGGTTGAGTATAATTATACTTCATGTTAGCAAAAATAAATAAATATGGGGCTAAGAATCATTAATTTGTCAGAAGAGCAAGTTGCCATTTTTGAGAATTTAATGTCATTGAAGTTCTATTTCCAATAGCCAAGGAGCACTATTGCTAATAGACTTCAGAGCTTGAAATAAATAAATCTTTGGAATCCTGTTGCATCTCTTGGGGTGTGACATTTGACAGTCTTTTATAGCACAGAACGAAACAAGTTTGTGAGCTGGAATTCAATTGTGGTGTATTGATTCCTTGCATCAGTCATTATTCCCTGCTGATTGACAGGTGAAAATTGGTTACGTTAAGTATTTCATATGTTATATTGGCTGACATTTGCTTGCCTGCTCCTGTGTCAATATTGTTGTAAAGATCTCCAGCTTTATGAGATAGCAATAGACACTGACTGTGGCTTTTGTGTGATGTTCCAGTGTTTTTCCTGACATAATTTAAGACATATTAAAAACCAGCAGCATCTTCCCTCTTGAGAAGCTTAATGCCAATATTATTGTCTTCCAGGGGAAGATCATGTATGCTCATAATCGGGTGCTAATTTCCACCCGTACGCTCATGTTTAGGCATTAGGCACTATAACTGTAAAATTGAGCCTTCTTGATTGATTCATGTCAAGCCTCATCTCAGCTCCTGCAGGGGAAGTCATCCAGCTGACCCTTTTTACACTAAAAGAAGAGATTTGTGTTCCTTTCTTTCACCTGGAACCATCAAATTGACTGAATAATCTGTAATACATTAGTGCTGACATTTGTTAGGGGAGAATTAAACAAGACACAGTAATCATTCCTCAGAATAAAAATTGTGTTTGATTTCCAGCCGAGTTCTATTAAAAGGATGACAGAATCTGTCTCTTCCAAGGTGGAAAATCGTGAATATTCTCTGCATTAATGAATCAAGTTAACACTTTAATTGCTCCTAGGACCTAGTTCAACCAATGAGTGTTAAAGGATAAGGAGACCTTGATTTATGGTCAACACATATTTGTAACCAAGGTGAAGTTCTTAGGGGGAAAGACTGACTCCTATTCTTTTTGCTTTTGCTAATCTGAGATGTGATAAGTCGTATTATTCCTTAGAATATATAAAACTAATCCCCAAATGGCCTATTATCTACTCTCCAACTCACTTGAAAAATATGGCAAATAGATTGAGTGAGTTAAGTATCTAACTATTTTTCTTAACCACTATTTTTCATGATATCACTTAAGTTTGCACTATCTTTGAATCTGGATCAGGAAATATCCTTACAGATTATTCTTCCTATTCTACAGCATGAAGGAATCCTAGTGTTGGATCTTCATTTGATGCAGAAGCTCCCGAGCAACTGTCCTTGGTCTTCATTCACAGCACCTGCTCGTCAACCACAGCTGTCAACACAGAGCTGAACCATGTCACACTCGAGTTCACATGGGTGTGCTCTATAAAAACCACAGTGTTTTTATACCTAACTTGTGCCAGTTTAATTTTCAAGATGATTCATTCATAAGTGATTATGTGTGTTTTCCATCATGAGTTCACACTTCTCAGAAGTACCACTTAAAAACAGACCTTTCCCACTTTGGACTACATTTGTTCAAGTGATTGTCAAGTTTGTTAATTGGGGTCACTTCAAAGTGCTAAGATGCCTGTGCTCTAGGTACTTCACACTGCGTGGAGCAATTTTGGAAAGAGATTTGAGCAGATTTTGCAAATAATAATAATAATAATATAGAGAAAAATAAAATTTTCCTTTTGTGTGAATGATTATAAAGGACTCTAGACCCTTGCTGAAGTTAAGTGATGATCCATGAACTAGTGGGAAGCACCTGCCAATTACTAAGAGGAAGAAAGAAATTGGTTTTACAGAACTTAATTTGGGAAATGTAAGGCTTTTATTGTTTTTCAGATGGTATATTTCTACCCCAAGACCTTCATCAAGCAGACATAAATCAGATAGTCTCAGTCAAGTACTTTGTTTAGAGTTGAATCTACTAACATAATGATATGAGGCTTGCTCTCATAGAGTTGACAATCTCCTGGGAGAGAGATGGAACATACTTATAATAAAGTAGGTTAAGCGCTAAAGGAAAAAGCTGTATACAAATGCTCTTATATTATGTTGATACCTAACTAGTTTGCACTCCAATTTTGTAAATAAAAGCACATACATTCATATGTTAGTATCATTTTTATACCTTGCAATAGAATCTTATAAAACAAGAAGAGAGTGATATATAATTTATGAAATCAGAATCAAATATTTGACAGTTTATCTAGTGTCTCTTCATGAACCAATTTGTTGACAAAAGCACTCGCTCTGAATGAAGAATGGCCTGGCTGTACATTACACAGCTCCATAAGTTCACTTTTGGGGGGGGGGGGAGTATGAGGAAGCTCTTCAGTTGTCAACTATCCTCTCACCTGAAAATCATGGGGAGCCCTGACATGTTTTAAAGAGAATATATATTTTCACTGAAATTGCAAACCAGATCAAGGCCAATACTGCTAATCTATTATGAGTAACTGCAAAATAAAACAAAAGAGTACCATACTTGGAACAAGAAACCAAAGGTACTGACCTGAAATTCCTCACCTCGAAAAGAATTTATACTATATGATTTCTGCCAGTTTTTCTAAACCTAAATCCCAGTGACAATTCCACATAAAATGTTTAAAATAATTTCAACAGATTTTGCAGGGAAAGGAAGAGTCTAAATGCTATTGAAAACATTTTTTCTAATAAGAATATTTATGACTCTGTTATTAATATATAAGTATATGAAACATGGATGTCTGTAATTTGTCACTATCAGGATTCAGAGGTATAGAGGTTAATAAGACCAAATCCCTGTCTTGTGTGTCTGTGTGTGCAACAGAAGACAAGGAAAAGTGACTAAGTCACCTGGTTTGATAAGCCCTATATAAAAACAGTTTCTTTAGCAGGTCAGAGGAGGTAGCAAGTAATTGCATGAGAAATAGAAAAGGGTTAGAGAGCCAGGGTGATATTTCAGCAGGGTAGACATCAAAGACTGTATCAGATTCTCAAGGTCATCAAAGTAGAGACAAATGAATTCCTCAAGAAGATAGTTACGATTTTCCCAAGAAGACAGTTATTATTGGTGAGTATTCATTTGCTGAAACATAATTCTTTGTCAATAGTTCAAGGAAGAGGAAATTTAAAATAGATGCTATTTAACTTAGAAGATTTTTAGAAGAGCTGAAAAAAGTTTTTATTTGGGCTCTCAGGAATGACTCCCAATGTCATGTCACAGAGCCAGGCTACCAGAGAATTATTATTTCTTTTGCAGTCAGGAAACCCTAGCCAAAACTGAATAATTTCTGCCCTTGTCAGGGACATAATGCTTAAGCTACCAGACTAGGAGACTACTATTGGCGTGAAAGCACAGCTACAAGAGAGATTATGATGTGTTTTGCATGCTGATGTACCTCATGGACCAGGAAGAGTTGTCTAGCATATGATAATTGTTCAATAATATTGGTTGAGTTAATTGAATAAGTGAACTGCTATTTCCTCCTGCTTCAGAACCATTCAATGCCTGATACAATTCATTACAATCAATGGATTCCCACCAACTTGCCTCTTAATTCTCATCAAGGTGACTAGACACTAGTACATCACCAATGTTGAAAGGAAAAATCGAATACCTTCCCAATATCGCTGCCAGCTAAGACCAGCTAAGACATTTCAGAAGCATGATCTCTGCCCCAGGTTGAATTCCGATCTTAAATGATTGGATTGTATTGGCAGAACCTAGTCCCATCAAACATGTAGTGTGCCAGGAAAGGATCCTGGGGAATTTGGCTTTTAGCTCTTTGGCATTCTTGGTGTGGGACAGCAAGAAAAGAGAGGTCAACATCCCTTCCTTTTTACTCCTGACACCTGTGTATACACTTATTATACTTAAGTTTAATAACTGAGAATAAGAACATTGTCCTTCCTATCATACCTCTGTGGTGAATATAATGAAAATACACCTGCTAAAAGGGTGAACACAAAATTTATCCATTTCTGCACTTATTTTGATAATTTTATTCTTTTCTGAGTCAGTCTTCTATTATTATCTTATAATCCATGTACTAAGTAATAAACATAATCACCATAATCATGCACTGTATAAAAAGGAGAGAGGAATAAGTGAGATCAAAAAACCCAGTCATGTGAAATGTGAGAGAAGGTGAAGTAAGTGTATTGACTGGAGTGAGCCTAGGTTGCAAGTTTCACAAGGATCCAACTGTGCAAACCAAATATATTCTGGCCTTACTATGGTTTGGAAGCATCTGGTAGAGGATATCTATCTGATTTCACTTAAATAACGATGGGCAGAATTTTGTGTCACGTCCCTGGCTGTGATTTTAAGGGCTAGAAATGATTCCAGATATCGTAACATAGGAACATTAGGCCAAAGAACACCATGTATAGAGGGACACACCGTTCCCACCCTCCAGCTTGCTATGATGAAGCTGCCTCTTCGCTAAGCTTCACACTCCCACCCTTTGTATTTCACTCCTACACACAAACAGAAGGCAAGAACTATACCCACACCATTTGAAAACAGAGACTGGGTGGAAGATGGGAGTTCTAGCCAAACTCTTTTTAACTTTAATGCTTTTATTATAGGGAGTATTACATGTATTTGTGGGATTTTTCCTAGATAAATTTATACACCATGGACAGTGACTGTCATCCTTATTTCTATTAATATAAATAACAGTCAGAATTTTTGTATCTTTCTTCCTCTAAGAGCAACCCTGAATTTATTTTTCTCTCAATCAATGCCTGTCTGATCACTATACTTATGATAGCAGAAAAACACAGCTTTCAGTTTTAGAGAATCTGCCTGTGGGGCCAGGCGTGATGGCTTATGCCTGTAATCCCACCACTCTGGGAGGCCAAGGTGGGTGGATTGCCCAAACTCATGGGTTCAAGACCAGCCTGAGCAAGAGCAAGACCTCGTCTCTAAAAATACTCAAGCATTATGGCAGGCACCTGTAGTCCCAGCTACTCGGGAGGCTGAGGCAAGAGAATCACTTGACTCCAGGAGTTTGAGGTTGCTATGAGCTACGATGCTATAGCACTCTACCAAGGACAACAAAGTGAGTCTCAAAAACTAAAAAAAAAAAGAAAAAAAAAGAATCTACCTGTGTAGGTTAACATGCCATCCTCCAAGGGAAGAAATATATGAGCCAGCAACAAAGATCTGAGGATGGAAATAGCCTGTTCCCTGCCCATGATGTATAGCAATACTCTACTTAAGAAAGTTCTTGGACTTTTCTCATCACCAATCTTCCACCTGGCCACATGGCCAAACCATTAGCCAGTGAATAGTCCCTGGTCTTACACATTCTTCTGGAATTGTAGCTCAAGGTTCTGCCTGCTATGAAGATTTGCACTTGAAGTCTACCTCTGAATAATATATAATACTGGAATTATCCACTTCTGGTGAGGAGAAACATACCATTCTCAATGACCTGTAAACTACAATAGACTGGGAATTCTCTTTGAGGTCACAGGTATAAAAGAAGGCAAGATAGCAAACTGGGTACAATGTGAATATAAGACACCTTCTCAATCAACATATTTATGATTTTACAAAGTCGTCAAAGTTGATCTCATAAAAACAGCTTCAGTCTCATGATGGACCACTGCTGCATACTTTCAACTCCATGGCTTTGTGGTGAGAACACTGGTTTATTATCATAGGCAGCCCAGGACGCTTCGTCACCTGGTTTCTCACTGTCAGCTTATTCCAATAGCACTCCAAGAGGATAATTAGCACCACAGAATTTCTTTCTCCAAAACGTAAGAGGACTGAGCTCTGATATTGCAATCTGGCACTTCCAGAGTCTTCATAGATTTTTCTAAACTTTAAGCACCATTATATTTGCAGGGCCCATTTAAAAAGCTCTTTGTATGGCAGCCTGGCCCAGCTGAAAGTCTTTTCTCTCTCTCTGGGACATAGCTAAAAGTTGTCAGCCCTAAGAACTACTCAGTAAATGGGTTATAAAAACACTCACGAGTATGGGTTTAAATTGCCTTTAAATCTAATGAAGCCCATGTCCATGTACATACTGTTTCTTAATGTTAGCTGATGGGAAGTCTTACAAATTTTCTTTAACCTCTGAGGGTAAAGAAAAGGGTATGCTACACACCATTGGATCTGTTCAACCTTCACTATATCTTCATGGAGTGCAATCTTTACCCTCTCGTGTCACTGTGTCTTACATATAAATCATAGTTATTTCCTGCACATTGACCTCAAAGCGGGCCAACATGACATCTTATGCAATTGGAAAGTGACCAGGGATCCTGCAGACTGAATTATGACTGAGAAAAGAGAGATACTGAAATAATGCAGTGTAGTTATATTACTGAGAAAGAAAAGCAATTGCATCTGAAATTCTCTGAGTTCTTGGAATAGAGAAACTGCATTGGCTAGATAAATTGTTACACATCTGTTAGCAAAAATGAGGTTGATGTGCTTCAATAACAGACAACTTCAGAAGAGAAGTTGAAATTGAGAAGCTGTAGAGAAGCCATTGACATTGGAGTTGATATATCTCTAAATTTGTACTGAACAGAGGGAATGGCACTTGAATGATCACATTGGTACACTTACACCTGGGACACGCTAACAAACTGAGCTGGCCAGAAGTGGCAGGAGGCTTGAGAATTGACCCTCTGCTACTGCCTACCCTTATCTCTTTCTGGCACAGATTTAGCCACAATTAGGTGACAAGGTAGAATTGGAGACATTATAAAAGATTTTAGAAAAACTAGAATTTTTTTCTCAGGTGAAGTATTTATGAGTTATCCAAACAAGGCATGATTGGCCTTACAGTTGTGTTGTGGTATGGGACACTCAAAATTACCCGAATCTTTACAATGTTATTTTCCCAATTTGGGGGTGACTCTTTTTCCCCAATAAATGCCCTTAAGTTTATAAGAATCTTTGAAAGCTTCACAGCATAATCTCTACTGTAATTCATCAGCCCTGAGTCAGACTTGGTAACAATCCATTTAGACACTTTGAATTAGAGGTACCCATGGTTGATTGTGGTAATCTGGTGTAATCTTAATCTGAGAATTTATAAGTCTAAATTTTGATATTTCTTTTTTAAAAAACATTCCTAGAATGTTTTAAAGCATCTATCCGAAACCAGTCTTTGTACCCACTGTTATTTCCATAAGGTCCAGTGAAGCAGTCATATGGTATACCAATGTCTTGCCTTTGATGCGCATTTTATTCTGGATGGTCTCAGATGATAATATTAGCAACTACTTTACCTCTGTACAACATGGGGAACTGGTCTCTTGTTTTCCAACACTATAAGATTCAAACACAATCAGGCATTGTTTTTGAAATTTTGCTTTCATTAAAGAGGTGTATGTCTACTTTCAGCAAAAGTAATTACATTATAGAATTTAAGATACTGGTATTTTTTTCGGTTGCTAATTATTCTGTTTTGGTTGATGGCACATTTGTTTGCCAAAAAAAGTTGTGATTTATGTTCAAAGGGTAACTTATACTCCTTAGTGAGAAGGGAAGCCTTCCTCAATATTTAGAGTGAGATGGATGTACGTAGGATGGAGAAAATAAACATAGTTGTCAAAAAGATAAAATTACCTCTTTAAGGCCTTACCTTCATCGTTGTTCTCTCATTTTACTTTTGTAGAGATCATACTCTTGAAAAAAAATTCAAGAGTCCATCTTGGCTGGCCTTTTAGTTCACAGGAAAAGAAGCTGATGCTGTGCCCTTACCCCAATTAAACACTTCATTATATACTGTCTTATTCTCTAATTGCTGCTTGCATGTATTACATTTCTAACAAGACTATAAGCTCTTTGATAGTGAGATAATTATCTTCTGTGTTTTTTTAACTCCCTCACAGCTCTTAATACTTGATTAAATGATTGATTTAATCAAGGATGCTCTTTTTTTTATCCCTTATGTTTCCAAGATCACTGGTCAGGTCACAGACTGAAGCATTTATGGCAGAAGATACTGTTAGTATGTAAAGAATTCTGAGTCCTTTGGATATCCAGTACTTGGCTAATAAAGTAAGTCAAATGACTCAATAATTAACGGAATAAAAATCAAGAGCAAGGATTACAAAAGGAATTTGTAAATTTAAACAAGCATTAATTTTCCGAAATGATGATCATGACATAAATGGATTTTTGTTCTTATAAAAATGCTAGGAAATTATGAAATTCACTTAGTAAATATATAATGTGTGTTTTTGTGTCCATGTGTATGAACACAGAAAATCAACAGCTTAAGATTGGTCAAAGTACACAGGCATCTTAGAAATGTGACAAGTCATTAAAGTATAAAACAACTTTGAAATTGTGGGAATTTGTATTTAAAAAGTGAAAACATTGCGACACAGAGTAGTTAAGTACTAAGCTCACACATCTATTATATAAATACAGATTGGCTTAAACTGGTTATTTTAATGCTTTTTCTATGCATTGTAAAGATCATATAGCTGTCTTATATTTGAGAGACATGGTTTATAACAATGAATAAAGTTAGTTTGAAAAAGATAGTGACTCTCTATTATATACTTTTTAATTACATAAATGTTAATTTTACTTATTAATCTATGATTTGTTTGAAGACAAAAATTCCCTTAGTCTGCTTAACTTTCATTATGTATGAAGAATTAAACATAGTAATTGGTCAATAATAACTTGATCAATTTTATGGTTAATGATTAAAATATTGGATTACCTTTTATTTTTAATAAATGATATTTTGTTGGGAGAATTCCATCATTCTGACAATGACTTAGTGGAGGCTATAAAAAGGGAACAGTTTTAAATACGTATCTTTCCTCAAGGTGAAAATAAAGGCAGCAGTAGCATGCAATTCCTTATACAATCTGTTTTGGAAAACTTCATCAGAAACTTCTTAAAATTTTAAGACAAATAAAATTATAACTAAGTAGATGCTTGACTGCCATTTATTTGCATATTACCTATGGGTCAAACTTACAAGAAAAGGAATGTCTGTGTGAGGAATCAACTTTTAGGGCAGTGGGATCTCATATTAGCAGTATCGATTTCACTTCTAAACACTTATTAAAAACTAGAACACAATTTTACAATTTAGTGTAAAATTTAGTGTTTGGAACATTCTGAATCCCAGCATAAAAACAGACATATCCACTAGAATAGCGGTTGTTAACCTATGAGTCATGACCCCTTTGGGGGTTGAACGACCCTTTCAGAGGGGTTGCCTAATATCATATTTACATAATATCATATTTACATAATATAATATTTACATTGTGATTCGTAACAGTAGCAAAATTATGGTTATGAAGTAGCAACAAAATTAATTTTATGGTTGGGGGTCACCACAACATGAGGAACTGTATTAAAGGGTTGTAGCATTAGGAAGGTTGAGAAGCACTGAGCAAAACCAACAACATTTAAGCAACATTTACAAAAATATAGGTGACAGGTCTGCCCCACACCAAAACAATACAGGTTGGAGGGGACACGCTGCTAATCATTCCAGGACCAGTATTTTAGCAGTTTCTTTAGAGTCTCACTCTGGACCCTGACTAGAGTGCCATGGCATGATAGCTGACAGCTACCACAAGTTCTGGGACTCAAGCGATCCGCTCACTTCCGTGTTTTTTCTATTTTTAGTAGAGACAGAGTCTCCATGTTGCTCAGACTGGTCTCAAACTCCTGAGCTCAAGCAATCCACTTGCCTCCGTACCCCCCAGAATGCTAGATTACAGGCCTGAGCCACCACCCCCAGCCATTTTAGCAATTTCTATAGCAGAGAAATCAGAAGGAAGTAAAAGGGTGTCTGGCATACTTCAGAACAGGAGAACCCCACGATATCCAAGAATTTAAAAAGAAAGTAAATGGAAATCATAGTGAGTCAATGAAACCAAAGCTAAGTGGAGTTTTGCCCACTTTAATAAGTTAGCACAAGGGGCCTAGACTGAAGGGGCTGTAGTTCTTTGCCCCAAGTGATCCACCAAGGGTCCCTTATAGGAGAGAGACCCACCCCCTATAAAGAACATGCTAAGAGTCGTATCAAATCAAGCAGAAAAGGACAGCACAGACAAAGGAAAGACAAGATCCAGAGAACAGCAGGGTGAGGAAACAGACCCAAGATATCTCAGGAATTAAGCTATCAGATATTTGAACACTGCATGAAAACAGCAGATATGGGAGCTCTGTAGAGTCTGAAAATCTAGGCAAACTGATCAGGAAAACTTGGTCAACATAAAAAGGAGAAACTGGAGAGTACTGAGGTCAAATCCCAAATAAAGATACTGTATAAAAGACAAAAACTAGAAATGAGAAGGAGCAAAGTAGCATCCCTACAGTTAACAGTTCACCATAAAGATGTTAAAAACAAACACCACCACCACCACCACCACCACCACCACCAACAACAACAACAACAACAAAAAAAAAAGAAACACAATGTACTCTTTGAAAAGGAGCTGAGAGACATTGTTTTGATTATTTATTGCTGGGGAATAAAATATCCCCAAATAGAGCGACTCAAAACAGTCATTTTTCTTTGCCCATAATTTTGTCACTTAAGAGTTTGGAAAAGCTCGTCTGGACAGTTTGTCTACAATCCATGTAGCATCAGAGAAAGGAGATGGGGCTGGAGGATTCCAGGACAACTCCTTCATACGCAGATCCAGCACCTTGATGGTTTGGGTGCTCTCTTTCCTAAAGACAGCTCTCACCCTCTAGGTCTGTACAGGTGAGTTGGACATTGAGCGGTCCAGGCAATGCTCAAAGAGAATAAAGAAAAAGCACCCAGTCTACAAAAAGATAGTGCCCAGACATGGCATGCCATCACTTCAGGCATTATCTGTTTGTCAAATCAGGCACAGGTCAGACACAAATAACATAAAAGGAACCTAAAGCCTAGCAGACCCCCTCTTAGTATCAGTGAAAGGAGTGTCCAAGAATTTGTAGTCCTCTGTATGCAGCACAGACAATAATAAATCATATGGAAGTAAAACATAAGTCAATATAAGAAAAACTCAAGAATGAGGCTATAAAACTCAAGAGGAATTTGAAATTTTATTAATAGTAATTGATAAAATGCAAATGAAATTTTTAAAAATTTCTTTTAAGATAAAGAAGAAAGAACACAAATCCACATACTGTATATACTTGAGTATAAGCCGAGTTTTTTCCGGCACAAAACCCAAACTCGGCACAAATTTTGTGCCGATAAAACTCCGCTTATACTCGAGTATATACGGTAAGCAAAATGAATGATGCATTAAGTGAAACATGTAGTGACAAATTAGAATTTTTTTTTTTAATTGTTGGGGATTCATTGAGGGTACAATAAGCCAAGTTATACTCATTGCATTTGTTAGGTAAAGTCTCTCTTGCAATCGTGCCTTGCCCCCCAAAGGTGTGGCACACACCAAGGCACCAAGCCCCTCCCTCCTTTCCTTTCTCTGCTGTTCCTTTCCCCTCCTCTCCCTCCTTCTTTCTCTGTCTGCTCTTCCCTTCCCCCACTCCCATCAAGACCTTAATAGTCATTAATTGTCCTCATAACAAAATTGAGTACATAGGAATCATGCTTCTCCATTCTTGTGATGCTTTACTAAGAATAATGTCTTCCAGTTCCATCCAGGTTAATACGAAGGATATTAAGTCTCCATTTTTTTTAATGACTGAATAGTATTCCATGGTGTACATATAACACTGCTTGTTAATCCATTCCTGGGTTGGTGGGCATTTAGGCTGTTTCCACATTTTGGTGATTGCAAATTGAGCTGCAACAAACAGTCTTGTACAGGTGTCCTTGTGATAAAAGGATTTTTTTCTTTCTGGGTAGATGCCCAGTAATGAGATTGCAGGATCAAATGGGAGGTCTAGCTTGAGTGCTTTGAGATTTTTCCATACTTCCTTCCAAAAGGGTTGTACTAGTTTGTAGTCCCACCAGCAGTGTAAAAGTGTTCCCTTCTCTCCACATCTATGCCACCATCTGCAGTTTTGAGGTTTTGTGATAGGGGCCATTCTCGCTGGGGTTAGATGGTATCTCAGGGTGGTTTTGATTTGCATTTCTCTAATAGATAGGGATGATGAACATTTTTTCATATGTTTGTTATCCATTTGTCTGTCTTCTTTAGAGAAGTTTCTATTCATGTCTTTTGCCCATTAATATATGAGATTGTTGGCTTTTTTCATGTGGATTAATTTGAGTTCTCTTTCAATCCTAGTTATCAAGTTTTTGTCTGATTCAAAAGATGCAAATATCCTTTCCCATTGTGTAGGTTGTTTCTTTTCTTTGGTTGTTGTCTCCTTAGCTGTACAGAAGCTTTTCAGTTTAATGAAGTCCCATTTGTTTATTTTTGTTGTTGCAATTGCCATGGCAGTCTTCTTCATGAAGTCTTTCCCCAGGCCAATATCTTCTAGTCTTTTTCCTATGCTTTCTTTGAGGATTTTTATTGTTTCATGCCTTAAATTTAAGTCTTTTATCCATTCTGAATCAATTTTTGTGAGTGGAGAAAGGTGTGAGTCCAGTTTCAGACTTTTACATGTGGATATCCAGTTCTCCCAACACCTTTTATTGAATAGGGAGTCTTTCCCCCAAGGTATGTTCT
>CAUYPK010065317.1:0-39708 GCA_963574355.1 Loris lydekkerianus
TACAGTAACCATGATCTTTTTTTGGTGGGGTTTCACCTTTGGGAAGTGCCTGGGTGGCTCATTGGTGTCCAACCACTGTCCTGAACATTTCCTATTGTCGTAGAGAATCCACTTTTTGTCACACGTGACGATCCGATCCAAAAAAGGATCGTTTTGGTTGTGCAAAAGCAATGAAGAACAAACCTCGAAACGTGACAATTTCTGCCGATCGTTTAAATCGTGGGGCACCCACTTTTTGAGCTTTTTGACCTTTCCAATACGTTTTAAACCATCAAAAACCGCATGGGAGCTGACACCCAGTTCTTCCGCCATCCCATGCACCGTTTGGGATGGTTCAGTCTCCACCAGGGTCCTCAAATCCTCGTCCTGGATTACTCTAGATCGACCACTTTGGGGCTCATCTTCGAGGCTAAAATTTCCGGAACAAAATTTCACAAACCAACGTCGAACAGTGCGTTCATTAACACCATCATTGCCAAATGCCTGGTTAATTTTTCGGGCTGTTTTGGCAGCGCTTTGGTTCAATTTGAATTCGTAGAGAAAAATTGGCCGAAAATCGCTTAATGACATCGTATAGTAATAGGCTGAAAAGAATAAAAAAAAATTAAAAGTAGAGAAAAATGAACAGCGTCAATGTATAGAGTACGAAATTCTCCATTGATCAGTATATACCACGACACAGTAGAATAAATATTTATTGAGATATGGAGCTACAAAAACACATGACATTAAAACGGACAAAACATTTGAAACAACCTAATTAGTTGCTAACTATGTGTTAGTTTTCTTTCTAAAACCAAGGAGGTACTTGGTTGAAAGTTTGAATCATGGGAGGCTGAGGTAGAAGGATTGCTTGAGACCAGGAGTTCAAGATTAGCCTGAGCAAGAGTAAGAAGCAGTCTCTACAAAAAAATTGGCTGGGCGTGGTTGTGTGTACCTGCAATCTCAGCTATTTAGGATGAGCTAGAATGATGGCTTGAGCTCAAGAGTTTGAGGTTGCAGTGAACTACGATGAGGCAACTGCATTCCAACCTGGCCTACAGCAAGATCCTGTCAGAAAGGAAGGGAGGATTGAATGAATGAGTGGAGCATTATAAGGGAAGAAATTACTCTGCTCTAACGTCTGTGATCTGGGCATGCTTCCTTGGAACTAGCAAAGAGGTGGAGGTAAGGAAAGAACCATTGAAAGGAAGATCTATATCTTCATACAACAAAAATTTAATTGAACATCTTTTCCATGTCAAACAATGTATCAACTGAACTAAGAAGAGAGAAACCAAGCCTGGACTCATCCCTCAAGGGAAGAATGGGAATAGGAGATCACAGTCCTATAGAGAAACTAGGTTTGGTCCCAGCTCTCCATGCTATATAACTCTGACAGAGAAGTGAATTTATTATCTATTGCAGTGTAACAAATTACCCCAAAATTTAGTAGCTTAAAATTGACCTGAGAGACTGAACTTAAACAACATACATTTATTATTTCATACAGCTTCTAAGGGCTAGGAAGCTAGGAATGGCTTGGCTGGGTGGTTCTGGCTCCAGGGCCTCTCAGAAGGCTGCAGTCAAGCTGTAGGGTGGGACCACAATCTCTGGGGACTAAACTGGGGCTGACAATCTGCTTCCAAGCTCACTCACTTAGCCGTCAGCAACAGGATTCAGTTCCTTATCATGTGGGCCTCTCTACAGGACTGCTCATGATGTGGCTTCCCCCAGGCTAGGGGTCTGAGAGAGAGAGAGTACAAGGAGCAAGAACACCCAAGACAAATGTTGTTTTTTCCAACTTAATCTCTGAAGTGACATACCTTCACTTCTTCCATTTGTTGTTGGTCACACAGACCAACTCTGGTACAATGTGGTACCCCAGGGTGTGAATATAGGAAGTGGGGGATAATTAAGGGATAACTTAGAGGCTGGATTCCACAGGGAGATAGAGTTACCAGGGGTGGTCCAGATTCTCAGGGCTAAATGTGTATTATGGATATCCTAAGAGAGAATTCCGCCAGAGGAAGCTGAGATTTTGGTTTGCCCTGGACAATGGCAGAGGCAGGAATGTGGCTTGATTCAAGAAGGAGGTAGCATTGGAATTCAGTCTATATGGACACAAAGGAGCTATTAGGATGCCTGAGACAGGAACTTGTGGGCCTTAGTCCCAGCTCCCTGTGATCTCATAATGGCTCCCTGGGAATTATTTCATAGAAGGCAGAGAGTCTGTCAGGAGTGGGGGAGGGGAATCCACCTTCTGAGCTGACCCACTGGGAAGATTCCCCCTTTTTCCTTCCCTCCCTCCCTCATTCCCACCCTTTCGCCATTCTTCCCTTCATCTTTCCTTCCTTTCTCTCCCTTTCCCTCCTCCCCTTCCCCCATACAGGTAAAGTCTCTGGCTGAATCCATTGATGAGGCCCTGAACTGCCACCCATCAGGGCCCATGTCTGAGGAGCCAGGGTCAGCCCAACTGGAGAAGCGAGAGTCAAAGGAACAACAAGAAGATAGCTCAGCAACATCCTTCAGTGACCTTCCCCTCTACCTGGATGACCCAGTTCCCCCACCATCCCCTGAGCGACTGCCCAGCACAGAGCCCCCACCCCAAGGCCGGCCTGAGTTCTGGGCACCAGCCCCTATCCCTCCAGTTCCTCCACCAGTGCCACCAGGGACCCGGGAAGATGGTGGTCGTGAGGAAGGCACTCGCAGGGGTCCTGGGTGCTTAGAGTGCCGGGATTTCCGGCTGCGGGCTGCCCACCTTCCCCTGCTTACCATTGAGCCTCCTAGTGACAGCTCTGTAGACCTGAGTGACCGCTCAGATCGCGGCTCTGTCCACCGCCAGCTGGTGTATGAGGCTGATGGCTGCAGCCCCCATGGAACCCTGAAGCACAAGGGGCCACCAGGCAGGGCCCCGATTCCACACCGCCACTATCCAGCCCCTGAGGGCCCAGCCCCAGCCCCACCAGGGCCCCTGCCACCAGCCCCCAACAGTGGCACTGGGCCCAGTGGTGTGGCTGGGGGTCGGAGGTTGGGGAAGTGTGAGGCAGCAGGAGAGAACTCTGATGGTGGAGATAACGAGAGCCTTGAGAGTTCCAGCAATTCCAATGAGACCATCAACTGCAGCTCTGGCTCCTCTTCTCGGGACAGCCTGAGGGAGCCTCCAGCCGCTGGCCTATGCAAACAGACTTACCAGCGGGAGACAAGGCACAGCTGGGATTCACCAGCCTTCAACAATGACGTGGTACAGAGGCGGCACTACAGAATTGGCCTCAACCTCTTCAATAAGTATGTGCTCCCGTTCCAGCCTCCCCATCCCTTCATACCCAACCACGGGTACTTTGATCCCTGGGACTGAACTACAAGCAGTGATCCTGGTTCTGCCATCCTTTGTATTTGTGGTGTTTTTCTTCAGCTGTTTAGGGAAGAGGATTGGCCACAGGGTGGCAGTATAGAGACCCCAAAAATACCTGGGCTCGGGCCTGGAACTGCCTCTGACTGGCTGTGTGATCTTGAGTGAGATGCCCTCCTAAACGGATTCTGAATCTTGTCTCCCTCACCTCCCCTTTTTAAAGGGGAGTAAATATGGTGTATATAACGCCCTGCTCTTACAAACAGGAGACCTGGACTACCAGTCTGCCTTCGGCGAGACTCACTGTGTAGCCCTGGGCAAGTTGTCTTCTTTCCTTAGGCTTTAGTTCTATCATCTAGCAGGGTATGTATATGTGAGGTGTTGGGGTGCAGGGTGGTGTGCTGGACTACTTAGTGACCGTGATTAAGCTCTTTCTAGATACCTTGTTTAGTGCCAAGTGATTAGGAATGGGGTGGGAAAGTAACATTTGATTAGAAAATAATTAGAAAACACTAGAAGTAACATAAAGCATTAGCTATCATTTAATGCCTTACGTCTTCATAGCCTATTAAACACTGCCACCTATAATATAATTCTCACAATAATTCCACAAGATGGATAGTAGTGTCTCTATTTTATAGATAAGGAACTGAGGCTTGCAGAAGTAAAGGGAATTATCCAAAGTCATATACCTGAGAAGTGATATTAGATCTGGGACTCTTAGAGTACCAAAGTCTTTTTCAAATTTTTAAGGTTCTGGGGTTATGAATATGGCATAGTGCTGATCCAGATTTTGGCCCAAATATCTGGAAATCTAGGGAGCACTTTGTCTATAGAAACACTTGCAGGGGCTGGGTGATGTAAGGTGTGGGTAGGTGATGTGTGCCTGGGTAGGATGTGAGGTGTGGAACAAAGTAACCTTCTTCCCTACTCTGAAAGTCTGCGACTCAGAAAGAAGGTGCTCAGGGCTTCTCTCAGTACTCTTTGGTGCCTGTTGAGAATATTAAAGCTCCTTGGCAGAGCCTGAGAGCTCATGCCTATAATCTTAGCACTCAGGGAGTCCAAGGCAAGAGGATTGCTTGAGGCCAAGAAGTTCAAGACTAGCCTGAACAAGAGTGAGATCTTGTCTCTACAAAAAATAGAAAAATCAGCCAGGCATGGTGGCACACACCTATAGTCCTAGCTACTTAGGAGGCTGAAATAGGAGGATCACTTGAGCCCAGGAATTTGAGGTTAAAGTGAGCTGTGATGATGCTACTGTACTCTAGGCTGGGCAACAGAGTGAGACTGTGTCTCAAAAAAAAATTCCAGGCTCAGTGCCTATAGCACAGTGGTTACGGTGCCGGCCACATACACCAAAGATGGCAGGTTCGAACCCGCCCTGGCCAGCTAAATAACAATGACAACTACAACAAAAAACTAGCCCGGTGTTGTGGTGAGTGTCTGTAGTACTAGCTACTCGGGAGGCTGAGGCAAAAGAATCACTTAAGCCCAAGAGTTTGAGATTGCTGTGAGCTGTGATGCCACATCCTCTACGAAGGGCAACATAGTGACACCCTGAAAATAAATAAATAAATAAATAAATAAAGTTCCAAACAAACAATAATCCTGGCATAGAGCAGCTCTCATTAGATACTGATCTTCTTTCAATTATGGTGTGGCCCCAGTGAAGGAGGAAGTTGTGCTGAGTATACCTTGGAATTTTAAAACTCTGTGAAATGGGCAAATGACTTTTTCCTCCTCACTTTTCTCATCCGTACCATAAAGGAATTAGATCAAATTATATATTCCACTTCCCTGGTTCTCTGAGGCCATGGTTAGTTGAGCCCAAAATTAGTTAAAGAAATGGGACAGGGAACAAAATCCCAGGTGGACAGTCATCTTATCTCCCTTCCCTCTTTCTGCAGGAAGCCAGAGAAGGGTATCCAGTACCTGATCGAGCGGGGCTTCCTGTCAGACACACCGGTGGGAGTGGCTCACTTCATCCTGGAGCGGAAAGGCCTCAGCCGGCAGATGATAGGGGAATTCCTAGGGAACCGGCAGAAGCAGTTCAACAGAGATGTGTTGGAGTGAGGACCCCAGGCTGGGGCAGACTGGGCCAGGGATTTCTGGAAAAGGAGAGCAAGAGAGAGGAAGGGGGCAGCCTATCCTTTTGGCTCAGATAAACTTTTCAAAACAGGATGAATAGACCTTCCTGCTCCCATACTCTTCTGCCCCAAAGGGGTCTGATCTGTCTTGGCCCTACTCCTGAAGTCTTCTGGGTAGACCTGGGCAAGACATGTTTGTCCTATGGGCCTCAGTTTTTCCATCTCTGAAATGAGTGGGTCAATGAAACAGACCCTCAGTCACCATATGTCTTGCCTTGATTTTCTAGGATGGATTCCATTTCAAACATTTCTGTCCTCATGTGTACTTGCTCCACAGGTCCTGATTTTGGAAGTCTGTCAGTGGGGGGTGTTGGTCCATTTGAGCAGTTCCGGGTGGGTCCGAGGTTTTCTGTAAAGGAATTGAGAGTGCCACACCCACTTCTTTGCTCCTCAGCTGTGTGGTAGATGAGATGGACTTCTCTTCCATGGATTTGGATGATGCACTCCGGAAGTTCCAATCCCACATCCGGGTTCAGGGCGAGGCCCAGAAAGTGGAGCGACTCATTGAAGCCTTCAGGTGTGCCTCCTTACCATTCCTGAAGCTGCCCCTCCCTACCTTGGGCAGCACTGCAGTATGTGTTCATAAGTAACTTCTCTGAGCCTCTTATTTTCCTCACCATAAAACAGAAATGATAAATCCTATTTTGTAGGGCAGTTGTAAGATCAGAAGGGTGCATGTAAAGTATCTAGCTCAACATCTGGGATATGGGCATTCAATAAGTACAACAGCATCAGCACTAACAACTAACATTCACGGAGCACTCACTTGGTATCAGGTTCTAGGCTGGGAACTTTACATAATTACTTCAGATACTCACAACCACCCTATAAGGTAGGTGTTTCTATCATTCCCATTTTGAAAATGAGAAATCTGAAGTTTAGAAACGTTAAGTAACTTGTCCAGGGTCATACAATGAGTAAGCAGTAGAAGCAGGATTTGAAACCAAGTATTTCTGACTCCATGATTAATCCATGCCCTTAATCATTATATTCTACTATAAATGCCTAGGGAATTAGACAGACCAGGGTCTAAATTCTGGCTCTACCACTTTGGGGTATTTAGAGGAGAAAGAGGAGCTTCTGACACTTTCTTTCCCACAATAAAGGGAAGGATTTGCTTTGTAGTCACAAAAATCTGGGTTTTCATCTTGGCTTTACTATTTACCTGCTCTATTACACCAGGCAAGTTACCTTACCACTTTGAGCCTCAGTTGTTTCATCTGTAAAATGGGATTACTAGTAACTCCCTTGCAAAATTGTGATAGGATTACGTAAGACAATGTATTTAAATCTCCTGGCAAAGCTCTGTAAAAGGTAGCAATTGTGACTTTTATGGGCTAGTCTTTAGGAAACATTGACGAGAACAGACCCCCACAGAGAGCCAGGGAGTATTTTTTTGGAGGAGAGAGTGGATGTGGATGGTGGGTAAGTGGAGATTGCTGGTGCCTGAGTCTGGCTTTGACCTCTCCTGCCCTGCAGCCAGCGGTACTGTGTCTGCAACCCAGCCCTTGTGCGCCAGTTCCGGAACCCAGACACCATCTTCATCCTTGCTTTTGCCATCATCCTTCTTAATACTGACATGTACAGTCCCAGTGTCAAGGCTGAACGAAAGATGAAACTGGACGACTTCATCAAGAACCTGAGAGGTGAACAGACTTCCCTGTCAGTTCTTCCTGCCTTTTACCTGGGAAGGGAAAGTGGGCAGGGGTAGGAATGGAGAAGGATGAGGGAGATCCCATCTGTTCCTTGGAAAATTAACTTGTCACTTTCTGCCAAGGTTAGATGTTCCCAGGGCATTCCCTTTTTAATTCACTTGAATAGCCATTTCTCCATTTACTAAGCATCTACTGTGTACCAAGCATTTTTTTTTTTTTTTTTTTTTTTTTTTTTGCAGTTTTTGACCAGGGCTGGGTTTGAACCTGCCATCTCTGGCATATGGAGCCAGTGCCCTACCCCTTTGAGCCACAGGCACCGCCCTGTATCAGGCTTTTTTAGGTCCTGGGATTCTAATAGTGAACTATTGGCTCATACAGGGCTTGAACTAATTCGCTCATTCAGTCATTCATTTGTCCATTTCTCACTTCTCCTTTCCCTTTCTTCTTTATTTATGCCTATAAGGACTAATTTAATTATTTTAGGTGCCCATTCCTCCATTCATGCATTCCTTTATGACTTGACCATCCAACCAGCCAGCCAGTTGACACTTAGTGCCTAGTGTGTGCCAAGCCCTATCACGGGTGCTAAGAACAATGGAGGGGAGTCTGCCATAATTCTTTCTTTGAGAGAGTTGTTGTGTGTGGGAGAGATTAACTTGTAGTACCCAGATAACTAACAAAAGATAGAAAGTGAAAAGTGACATCAGAGAGGCCAAAAGCATAGACAGAGCTCAAAAGAGGGATAACCCATCTCCAGCTAGCTTCTCAGAGTAAACAGTATTTTTATTTTACGGTGGGCCTTGAAGGCATGGATAAGGTGACAGAATAGAGATAGAGGAGGGCTTCCTAGCAGTGAGAATAACAAAGTCACAGAGGCAGGAAAATGTAAAACTGTTTAGAACAATCAAGATGGGGTCGCTAAGAAGGTCAGTTGGAACCAATATTAATACCAAATGAAAGGTGTCACTTTGATCTTTTTTCTTGGTTTATTCTATTCATGTCAATCCCTGCCTCTCACCAAAGAGCAGCCTACTAAAAATGGCACAAATGTTAAGATTATTTAAACAGAAGTGAAAGAGGGAAATAAAGTTGAGGAAAAAACAAACAAACTAAAACCAAGACAAATTGGCTGACCATAGGGGTTTGCACAGTTCAAAGGTGTTAAGTTCTCTGGCAACTAAGGTAAAAAATAAATAAATGTGACGTGATGAAGGGTGTTCCTTTAGCACAAGGAGGAGGTGTGGCATTTCCAAAGAAAAACTTTCCCTAGCAAAAGGTTTGGAGAGAAGAGTGAGCAGGTTTCTCACAGCAAACCATCAGGAGTAGGGAAGGTCATGGGAGGAGGGAAATAGATCAGAAGTCATTTGGAGCTATCTCCTAGAATCCTGCTGTTATTCATTCATTCATCCATTCTGTGTGTGTGTGCACACGCATGTGCATGCTTTTCCCTCTAGTTATTAAATAAATAGGCATACAACTAAAAGCAATACATGCTTATTTTGGAAATTTTGGAAAATTCAGCCAATTAGAAAATTTCTTTTAATCATCCAAAATTCTTCTCCCTAGAGAACCATGATTAATATTTTTGTGTATTCTGGTCTTTTTTTTTTTTTTTTTTTTTGAGGCAGAGTCTTACTTTGTCTCCCAGGGTAGAGTTCTGTGGAGTCATAGCTCATAGTAACCTCAAACTTTTAGACTCAAGCAGTCCTCTTCCCTCAGCCTCCCAAGTAGCTGGGACTACAGGTGCAGCTTTTCTTAGAGACAGGGGTCTTGCTCTTGTGAATGCTGGTCTCAAACTCCTGAGCTCAGGAAATCCACCCATCTCAGCCTCCCAGAGTGCTAGGATTACAGGTATGAGCCTCTGTGCCTGGCCATACTGGCACATATTTCTGAGTAGGGCAGTTTCCTAGAAGAGCTTGAATGTTTAGGGTCTTGCCAAATTACCCTCCAGTTATGTTATATGCCCACTTCTCTGCACTCTTCTTACCACTAGATTTCATTTAAAGTATTTTTGCTAATTAGGAAGGCCAAAAATAGTATCTGATGATTAAATTACTGAGTTGTTTAGACAGATAGTGACTGGCTATTGTGTTGAAGGGCAACTTCCCTCCCCCAATCCTGACTGAGGGGCTGAGGGTACCCACTGATCTTTAGTCCTACCTTTTAGTGTGGCCCATTCCTGGGTGTAGGGTGTCGTGGAGAACCCCTACCACCAGTGGCCCATGCTTATGTGACATATTCCTGTGTTACGCCCCCTACCCAGGGGTTGACAATGGTGAAGACATCCCCCGAGACCTCCTGGTGGGCATCTACCAGCGCATTCAGGGGCGTGAACTGCGGACCAATGATGATCATGTGTCCCAGGTGCAGGCTGTGGAGCGTATGATTGTTGGCAAGAAGCCGGTAAGTACTTTGGGAGGCTGTAGAGGGGCCAAGGTTCCACTGTGTTCCAGCTACTAAGTGGTAAGTCACTGTACCTCCCTAAGTGCTGGGTGCCCCTTACCTGCAATACAGAGTGAATGATAATGCATTCCTCAGGGGATTGTGTTACAAATTAAATTAGGTGCTCCATGTGAATGCATCTAGCATAGAGCTAGGCATATAGTAAGTGCTGTATAAATATTAGCATCTTTTCCATATCTGGTTTTTGCCTGTCTGTCCCAAGTGAGGAGTCAAGCTAATGGTCAGATGAGAACCAAAGCAAGAACACACTTTAGTCTTTTTATTTATTTTTTCATTTTTTTAAACAGAGCTTTACTTTGTCACCCTCGGCAGAGTGCTGTGGCGTCATAGCTCACAGCAACCTCAAACTCTTGGGCTCCAGTAATTCTCTTGCCTCTACCTCCCAAGTAGCCGGGACTGCAGGCATCTGGCACAACATTTGGCTATTTGTAGAGATGGGATCTCACTCTTGCTCAGGGTGGTCTTGAACTCCTGAGCTTAGACAATCCACCTGCCTTGGCCTCCCAGAGTGCTAGGATTACAGGCGTGAGCCACCATGCCTGACCCTCACACTTTAGTCTTTTAGACAACAAACATTTATGGGGGCCTTTCCACTGAGTCCAGCATTTCACTGGGCTCCAGAGACATAGATATTAATCAGACATGGTCTCTGTCCTTGAGGACACTCACAGACCAGTAAGAGGTGCAAGACAAAGACTCAAATACTACTTCTGGCCTTATGGTCTAGTTTAGAGGAGCAAAAAAAGAAGGAGAGGCCATTGTTAGCCTAGGGAAATCATGGAAGGCTTCTTGGAAGAAGTTACTTTAGAACTGGGATTTGAAGGAGGGGTGGAATTTGGCCATGCAGAGCTGGGCAAGAAAGGCATTCATACTCCGAAGCTAAGGCAGGAAGATCACTTGAGCCCAGGAATTTGAGGTTGCAGTGAGCTATAATGACATGACTGCATTCCAGCCTGGGCAATAGACCAAGACCCCATCTCTAAAAAAATAAAAATAAATTTAAAAAATAATAAAAGCAAAATAATAATAATAATAAAGGCATTCTAGAATACTCCTTGATTTGGAGTGACACATATCTATCAGAGGTAAACTTCCTCTTATAGTTTAATGTTAAGATACTGGAGGTCTGAAGCTGGCTTTCTTACACCTATTTCTTCATGCCTGTCTAGGTCTTGTCTCTTCCTCACCGTCGACTGGTTTGCTGTTGCCAGCTCTATGAGGTGCCAGATCCAAACCGCCCCCAGAGGCTAGGGTTACATCAGAGAGAGGTCTTCCTCTTCAATGATCTCCTTGTGGTATGGACACTCTGGGGGAGGAGATGGGAGGAAGATGGTAAGCTTAGCTCCTGGGTCTAGTGTAAACCACATTGACATTAGGGTATGGAGTGTGGTGGACAAGGTGCTCTGCCATGTCATCTGTGTGGTCTTGGGCAAGGCACAGGTCTTCTCTGCTCCTCTGTTCCCCCAGAGATCTATTTGGAGATAGTGACAGCCATAAAGGGGCAGAAAATCTGAGAACCAAGGGATTTGACAGATTTATAATCTGGGAAATGGTAGCAAATGTCCCTGTCCACTTCATAGCTTGATCCCTAGGATCAATCTGAAACCTTTGAGTGATGGAGATGCTTGAAGTGATTGTTAAAACTGTGCTTATTACCAGTATAGATGTTTGTCTTTTAGGGATAGGACTCTTAGGACTCTGTAGGTCAGAAGGGACTTTCAGGGACTCCTGGACAAGAACCAGCTTCCTGGATGTGGCCCCCTGCTTGTACAACTCCAGAGATGGAAAGCTGCCTTCCTCCAGAGCAGCCAAAAGCCTTGTCAGACAGTTCTAACTGTTATAATCTGTTTCCCTGTGGGTTTCTTCCAACAGTCTTCCATTGGGACCACTAAGAGCAAGTGTTTTTTCTGCTCTGAGACAGCTCTTCAGGGAACTGAGGACAGCAGTCGTGCCCACTCCCCCTCCTTTAGAACAGAGTTTCTTCTTTTTTTTTTTTTTGAGACAAAGTCTCACTATGTCACCCTCAGTAGAGTGCTGTGGTGTCACAGCTCACAGCAATCTCAAACTCATGGGCTTAAGCTATTCTCTTGCCTCAGCCTCCCAAGTTGCCGAGACTACAGGCCTCCAACACAATGCCCAGTTATTTTTTGTCATTGTTGTCATTGTTGTCATTGTCGTTTAGCTGGCCTGGCCAAGTTCGAACCCACCAGCCTCAGTGTATATGGCTGGCACTGTAACCACTGTGCTACGGTGCTGAGCCTAGAACAGAGTTTCTTAATATCAGCACTATTTACATTTGGAGCTGGATAATGCTTTGTTGTGGGTGGCTGTCCTGTGCATTGTAGGATGTTTAGCAGTACCATCATCTCTACCTACTACATACCAGTAGCAGCCCTTCAACCCAAAATGTCTCCAGATGTTGCTCAGTGTCCTCTGTGGTGCAATATCACCCTGAGTTGAAAATTACTGTTTTAGACAAAACACCTCCAATGCCCTCTCTGAGCCTTAGTTTCCTCCTCTGTGAAATGGGGCTAATCCCTACAACATAGGGTTATCATGAAGATGAAATAAGAGGTCATATATGGAATAGCCTTACCCTGAGGAGTGCCTGGCCCATACAGGTGCTGAGTTAGTGTTTAGCTATCCCTTGTGTACTGACACTTGTGTGTATCTAGTTTTGTACAAGGCAGTAGATATGCCAAGATGAATCAGACTCAGCCCATGTTCTTGGGACGCTTACAGTCCAAAGGACTAAAAAAAGTGCTTTGCATTACTATAAATTGTAACCATCTGGAAACCAAACTTTTAAAAGCCACTTGCAGGCTGCCTAAGATGTTTGTAGCTTGTGTTAGTTGAGTCCAGAGTGCCCAAGTACTTGATAAAGAATTTGGGTTGTTTAGAGGAAGACTTGTTAACTCTATATAGGTTCAGCAAAGTTGCCATTAAGTGCTGGCTCTGGTAAGAGTAGGTGAGAGAACCTGAAAACCAGACTCCTGCCCTCCAGACCAGCAGGGGGCGATCACACACTCAGAGGACTATCATAAAGCCTGACAAGGGAAAGGTCCTGAATCAGCACTCTGGAGCTCAGAAATGGGAGGTGGGAGGTGGAATTGTCTGTGGGATGTTAGAACAGGCTTCCTAGAAGGAGCAGCATTCAGTTAGTACCTGTAAACATTGTAAATGCCTATTGGGCATCATCATTAAGTCAGGAATGTGAATTTTCCTACATTTTTTCCATTCTATTCCTCAAGCTTCCATTCTCCCCAACGTGTGGGTATATGTGTTTATGTGTATATGCCTGTTAGTGGGAGTAGGAGGGGAGGGCGTTACTAGAAATAGATGCCATGTGGAAATTGCCCACCCCCAAGCCTTCCCTCTTGTCTTTTTCCCACCCCTGCCAAAGGTCACCAAAATTTTCCAGAAGAAGAAGATCTTGGTGACGTACAGCTTCCGTCAATCCTTTCCTCTCGTGGAAATGCACATGCAGCTCTTCCAGAATTCATGTGAGTCCCTTTTTGGATCCTAGCTCCCATGGGATGCCATGGCCCCCATGCTCATCCTTCATCCATAACAGCTCCAGTTTTTTGGAGTCCCTTATAACTGGGCTAAGATGTCCAAAGCACCTATTTGGTCCCAGGATGAAGGTAGGCCAGGGTGGAATATAACTCAGGTCTAGCTCCTGGGGAGCTCACAGTCTTGCAGAGAACTATAGTGTGTGTGTTCTCTGGTGGGCCAAAGAGATGGTGATCATGCTGTGCTCCAAAGGACTGAACCAGGAGGAGCTTTGTGTGGTGGCATTCTGGGCAGTAGAAGCAATTATGAGTTCAGGCAGAGGTGTGAAGGAAAGAGTTTTGAGAGAGCAGTGAAGAGTTAGGTTTGCCTTTATATCCTGGAGTACAGGAAGTAAGAGGGCCACAGCTACCAGGAGTTTGGCAGCTTTAGGGGCAAAGGGGAGCCACTGAAGATCTTCAAGTTGAGGAGAGCTGTAATGTCAGAACTGGATATTAGAAAAATTATTTCAAAAAAAAAAAAAGGAAAATTATTTCATGGATCAGACACCTTGCATCAGTTCTGACAGAGGTGCCCAACCTTCCCTCTCCCCTCCCTTTCCCCACAGATTACCAGTTTGGTATCAAGTTGCTGTCTGCAGTACCTGGTGGGGAGCGAAAAGTCCTCATCATTTTCAATGCCCCCAGCCTCCAGGACCGGCTGCGCTTCACCTCAGACCTGCGTGAGTCCATTGCAGAGGTGCAGGAGATGGAGAAGTACCGTGTGGAGTGTGAGTACCTCAGCCACATCTCCTGCCCTCTTTCCTGATACAGTGTCCTACAGAAACCAAGAATCCTGTCCTCTGACACTCTCAGAGTTGAGGAGTAGCTTGTCCAACTCTCCTACTCTCATTCCAGGAACACTTCAGCTTCTGCTTGAATACCTTCTGTGACAAGGGGCTCATTACCTCCCACCCTCAGATTATTATCCCAAGCCCTAATTATGAGCCAACTCTTCCTTCTAGTGAAAGGCAGCAGGGAGAAGAATCAGGGCATTGGAAATAGGACTCTAGTTTTCGATCCCAGGTATGCTACTTATTATCCGGGTAAACTGGGGCAAGTCACCTAATCCTCTGAGCCCCGGTTTCTACCTATACAAAGTTGGGATAATAAATCTCTTTCATAGAGTCATGGAGTTGAAATGAGACACAGCAACTAGAGGGTCCTAATACATCCTAGATGTTCAACAAATATTATTACCCATCCCACCCTCTCATATACTATTTCCTGAGCTGGGTCCCAGTGGCCTAGCCTCCCAGCTCCCAGGGGCCACACCAAGTCATTTTGATCATATATAACAGAAAATAGTGGTTACATCTAAGTCTTCCAGATGCCCTCCAATTTTTCTCTTCTCCAGGCTAAGCAGTCACAGTTAAGTAACATGGTGTTAAGGAGAAAGAGGCAGGCAGAGAAAGAGACAGAGGCAGCCGACCACTCCTTGGTGAGGCCTTCACAGTTCCAGGGTCTATTCTTCTCCTCAGCAAGGCTGAGTCAGATTTTTTCAGTTCACCAGATGTCCTTAAGACCCTGGAGAAATCCAGAGAGAGGAATTAGCATATCAAGATGAGGAGGGGAGGGCAATAGATAAGTGTTTCCATGACCTGTATGGGGAAGTAGAGATGTAAGGAGGTGGAGAGAGCCCAGGCTCTGGAATCAGGCAGACCTGCTTCCAGAATGTAGACTCCATCATTTCAAGCTGTATAATGCTGGGCAAGCTCTAAGACTTCTGGATTCTCAGTTTCTTCCTCTGTTTGTGCGATGTTGATGCTAACAATGACTTCAGAACTGTTGTGAGGATTGAGAGATATGGAGCATGTATAGTCCCCAGTGTATAACCTGGCAAACAATAGAGGATTAGATTCCTGTCAGTTTCCTGCTCCTGCTCTGCCAGGAGTCCCTCTGCTCTGGAGCAAGATATCTGAGAACTGACTGAACTCTGGAAAGATTGCCCTTTGCTATAGGCTAGAAGGGCCTTCCTGTACTTACTGTGAACCATCTGCTGTGAAGCTCCTTTTTTTATTTTTCTTTGAGGCAGAGTCTCACTACTCTGTTGCTCTGAGTAGAGTACCATGGCGTCATAGCTCACAGCAATCTCAAACTCTTGAGCTAAAGAAATTGTCTCAGCCTCCCCAATAGATGGAACTACAGGCACCCACCACAACACCTGGCTAGTTTTTGTATTTTTAGTAGAGATGAGGGTCTCACTCTTATTCAGGCTGATCTCAAACTCCTGAGTTCAGGTGATCCACCCACCTGGGCCTCCCAGAGTTCTAGGATTACAGGGATTAGCCACAGCGCCTGGCCTATGATGTTCTTTTGTGAAGGGCAGAGATGCTTTTGGGAGAGCTGACTGCAAGTGGGTTGGTGGGGGAGGAGGAAGAGGGACAAAAGGAAGAAGAAAGGAGCAGGAAGCAAGACTGAGAGGGATGAAGAGAAGATTAAGCAGGAAGAGAGGATACAAGACAGGGTCTGGGCACTGAGGGAGCTTTGGAGATGAAGCTGCAGTTTTGGGGGAGACAAGTGCTGGCCATCCAGGGGGCAAAACAGGAAACCCAAGAGACAAAGAGAGGGTGGGAGGAGGAGGAAGGCCCATGGAGTGCTGAGGTCAGTCACATGAGCCGTCTCTCCTGTTCCTGACCTTTGCTCCGTGTCTTCCACTGCCACCCAGCGGAGCTGGAGAAGCAGAAAGGTATGATGCG
This sequence comes from Loris lydekkerianus, assembly GCA_963574355.1. Lineage (NCBI taxonomy): Eukaryota > Metazoa > Chordata > Mammalia > Primates > Lorisidae > Loris > Loris lydekkerianus. Next base: position 15,844 of record CAUYPK010065317.1, read on the forward strand.
GCCAAATGCCTCACAGCCTGGAGGAGCCAAGGACTCAGTGAATGGGACACTGGCCCGCAGTAGCCTGGAGGACACTTATGGTGCAGGCGATGGGCTCAAACGGGGAGCCCTCAGCAGTTCCCTGCGAGACCTCTCAGATGCAGGTAAATCTTCTGGGCCCCTGCCTTGGCTGGGGAGACGTGGGACTGGGTGTCCTCCTTGCCTCCTGTCACTGGTTGCCAGCCTTCCTTCCACCTGCTGTGCACACACACATACCCTACCTTCACCCAGAATCCTGGTCTCTGCACTGCAGGGAGCCTGGCAGCCAGGTCAGAACAGGTGGAGCCCAGCTTTTGGGCCAGGGTGTGTGAAATGGGGCCACAGTCCTGGCCCCTCTATCTTGCTGCTCCACCTCTCCTCCACTTATCCCCCTTCTGTCTCTCCTGTACCACCAGTCCTACTTCTCCATCTTTTCCTCCTTTCTTACCTTCTCCACTTCTCCTCTTCCCCATTTCCCCCTCTTCAGTGGGGGAAAGGGATAATGGGATGTCTTTCCCCGGGAGGGGCCCAGGCCTGGTGCCCAGCTCTGGAGCCCAGCAGGGTAGGGAGGGGGAGTTAATGCTCTGACGCTGGGCTCCTTGCTTATGGGTGCAGGGAAGCGGGGGCGGCGTAACAGCGTGGGATCGCTGGACAGCACCATCGAAGTAAGTGCCAGCTCCTGCCCCACTCATCCTTTGCATGAGCCCTGCCCTGGCCATGGAGCCCCAGAAGAGGAGGGGACCTGTTGCTCCCCCCTCTTCCCTATTGGGGACCATACAGCTGCCTTTTCCAACCAACCACTTTCTCCATCTGTCCTCAACTCTTGTCTGTCCTCATTCTGACTGTCTTTCAGTCTGTCTTCCACTCTCCCATGTTCCCTCTCAACCCCAGGGCTAACTCTGAATACAGATGCCCTTGGAGTTAGGCCATGAGAAGCTCTTACCTCCATGTCCTGCTCTTTGACCCTGAGCAAGTGACTCTGCATCTCTGGGCCTAATGTTTTCCCTGCCTGCAAAATGGGGATGTGGAGAAGTTACTGCTACTTCTTCCTCTCTTAGCTGAAGCTCAGCTGAGATAGTGGATGTGACAGCAGAGCTTTACAAGCTGGGGAGCTCCACATACAAGTACCAGGACTATCATTTCATTTCAATTATGATTTGGGGGTCACTGTCTCCCCAGCTTCAGCCCTCAGGGACAGGGGTGGAGTTTAGGGTTGGGGGCTTAGGACATCTAGACCAGCCTGACTTCCCTCCTCCCCACTTCCAGGGCTCTGTTATTAGCAGTCCACGCCCTCACCAGAGGATGCCACCTCCACCCCCACCCCCGCCGCCAGAGGAGTACAAGAGCCAGAGGCCCGTCTCCAACTCCTCATCCTTCCTGGGCTCCCTATTTGGAAGCAAGCGGGGGAAGGGTCCCTTCCAGATGCCACCACCACCAACAGGCCAGGCCTCTGCCTCTTCTTCATCTGCTTCTTCCACCCACCACCACCACCACCACCACCACCATGGTCACAGCCATGGTGGCCTAGGGGTGCTGCCTGATGGGCAATCTAAGCTCCAGGCCCTGCATGCCCAGTATTGCCAAGGACCAGGCCCTGCCCCTCCACCCTACCTTCCACCTCAGCAACCCTCTCTACCCCCACCTCCTCAGCAGCCCCCACCCCTGCCCCAGCTGGGCTCCATTCCACCACCTCCCGCCTCAGCCCCACCTGTGGGGCCACATCGCCACTTCCATGCCCATGGCCCAGTCCCAGGGCCCCAGCACTATACCTTGGGCCGGCCAGGCAGGGCCCCCAGACGGGGGGCTGGAGGACATCCTCAGTTTGCTCCACATGGCCGCCACCCCCTGCACCAGCCCACATCCCCATTGCCCCTGTACAGTCCTGCCCCCCAGCACCCTCCAGCCCACAAACAGGGCCCCAAGCACTTCATCTTCAGTCACCATCCACAGATGATGCCAGCAGCAGGCACAGCCGGGGGCCCTGGATCCCGGCCACCAGGGGGCTCTTACTCCCACCCCCACCACCCCCAGTCACCATTGTCACCACATTCACCCATCCCTCCCCACCCTTCCTACCCACCTCTCCCTCCACCCTCACCCCACACCCCACACTCACCCCTGCCACCCACCTCTCCCCATGGCCCGCTGCACGCCTCTGGGCCCCCTGGCACAGGCAACCCGCCCAGTGCAAACCCCAAAGCCAAGCCAAGCCGGATCAGCACCGTAGTCTGATGAATGGAGAGAGCAAGCTGGGGAGCAGGAAGTTCTGGGGAATCCACAGGAGAGGGACTTTGCACCCTCTCTGCTTCCTCAGTTTTTAAAAATATATATATACATGCAATGTCCTCCTCCCTACTTCCTTCCTGCCTTGGAACCCCTCCTCTAACCCTCAGCAGTTGCCATGGGGTTTCCTTCCTGATTCAAGGACCCTTGCCACTTGAAGCCTGGACTCAGGCAGGGCACTCCAGTGCTAGAGAGTGGTGAGCGCCTTTCAGAGATCCTCTTTCTCTTTTTCTTGTCTTCCTTTCCCCTCTCCCTTCCCTGGAGGTCTAGCTCTGTGGCCTCAGACCTCCAGGCCAGTGTGAGCCCTCTTTCAGCTCTGGCTGGTAGAGAAGGACAGGCATCTGGAGCTGTAGGGGTGAAGGCTTCCTAGGGCTCCTCTGGCTGTGTGGGGCTAGGAGAGCACTTTGTAGAGTTGTGGCCAAACCTCAGTTGGCTTTGCCCTTTCTCTGACCTCAGGGCCTGACCACACATCTCCATGTGTCTTTCTGCCTGCTGGAGGACACAGACTATCAATGCACTCAGTGGGTGGGACCCCACTTGTGCTGGCCCCCACATGGGGCAGTGCTTCCTCTCTCGAGCCAGTCTATGCCCTCTCTCCAGTAGGCCTGGCCCAGACCTCTTCGGCTTCAGAAACTTGCCTCACCCTGCAATGTTCTTATCCTGATCAAAGTCCAGACAGGTTTTTTTGGGGGGCTCAGGTCTGGGATGAGAAGGGCACTGCCCTCCCTCACCCATATTGCATGCCCCCCCATGCCCTTACACCCTCCCCACCACCTACAACTGAAGACAATGCACTTTACAGATATCATCCACACACACCTCGCTGGGGCAGGGCACCCAGCATCAGCCCTGGGGAGAGAGGCTCCCAGAGGGCCGCCATGAGCCCATGATATCCTTCCTGAGGCAGAGATTGAAGCCATTAGAGCCAGGGCTGGGAGCCAGGATGCCTGTCTCCTGTCCATCAAAATCTCTGCTGCCTCTTCAGCCCTTTTGAAGCTCTGTTTATTTATTATAAATATATTTTTTACAAGCCCCAGCTCCTCTTCTTGCCCTGCATATCCAGCTCCTTTCTCAGCTCCTGCCTCCCTCTCCCCTCTCCACTATGGGTTGCAGTACAGACAGGCAGGCAGATGGACCCTGGCTGTATAAAGGGCCAGGGACCCTGAGGCTTAGGGGCAGGGGAGGGTAGCAGTGGGAGGGGCTGTACGGAGAGGAGCTGGGGTTCAGGCATTGTCTTTTTTCCTCCTTGTATATAAGAATGTATATTTGATGCCTCATAAAAGACCTTGTGCTCACCTCCTGCCTCTGCCTCCTACTTATGCCCCTTCCCCCACTGTGGAGCCAATGGAGAGAGAGGCCTTAGCTCAGGGAGGTGATGCGCTAATGGTAGAAATTCAAGCAACTGGGTGGGCAAGATGCTTTGGTTGGGTGGGAGATGAAGGTGAGGGAGGTTTTCCCATCTCATTTCATATACAGTCTGCACAAAGAATAAGGGCTTCAGAGTTGACCCAGTTCATATCCTGGGGTTTTCACTTCTAGGCATGTGAACTTGGGTGAGGCACCCTTTCTGGATTTCAGTTTCCTCAATTTAAAACTCAGTGTGACAAGCCATTGCCACATGGAAATAATGAATATCAAGCAGCGAGAATGGAGTAGGTGCTCAGTGAGTTATTTCCCTTGTCCTCCTTTCACAGGTTGAATACTTCCTTCCATTGTGGCATCTACTCTCACCCCCTTCCTACGGCTGGCCTGGCTTTACCTTGGGCATCCCTCCCCTTCCTGCCAATGGCTGGCCACAGTTCTGGTCCTTTAGGGTAGGGGAATGACTTGGAAGGGGCTAGATACATTTTAAGAGCTCTCTGTATATATTTAGGATATTAGATAACAAATAGTTAGACTCTCATTTATAGAAGAGGGAACAGTCTGAGAGAAGGGAAGAGTCTTTCCAAAGGTGACACAGCAAGTCGGGGGATGGGGGGGGTTCCTGTCTATTAGCCCAGCCCCCTTTCCAGTCCTCCAAACTGCTTCCCTATGAAACAGGCGTGTTTCTAGCACCACTGATTATATTCTGGATCTCGGCTTAGCACAGGAGAGATGAGGCCAAGCAATGGCTCTTGGTTAGGGACAGCAGGAGCCCTGGAAGCAGCATTCAGTCAATATTTTTGCAGCCTTCCTAGAATCTAGATTGACCTCTAAAAGGGGTAAGTTTGCATAGCCCCACTCTAACAGCTTGGACCAGTGTCTTTGTTTTCTTCCTCATATGCACATCTAAATGCATCCCAGGAAAGGCAACTAGCAAAAGCAGCAGCTGGGGCTATCTAAGCATTTGATACCTCCTCATGGACCAGACCTGAGCATTTGAAGTGCTTAGACCCAGAGGGTCCTGAATCAAGTACAAACAGCATTTTTTGTTATCTTTCTTGCTGGACCAAGCTGGACTAACTTTGATTGCTCTCCTTTCTCCCACCTTCAGCTTAATACTGGTTGCATCTTCCCAAAGCTCAACTTTGAGCACTCAAATCCTGGCTCAGTGACTTGACTGTGCAGCCTTTGGCAAGTCACCCAGCCCTTTATAACCTGGTCTTTCACCTGTAAAATGGGGATAATGATTTTGCAGGACAGTTGTTAACAGATGCATGTGAAGTGCCTCCCTCCTCCCAGATGTATAGTGAGCTGTCTCAGCCACTTACAGAAACAAGTGCAAAATCGTTGTCTTGACATAGGGAGGTCTTCCACAGGGTGGCCCAAGCCAATCTCTGTAGTTCTAACTATCATTCCTTTCCCACAATTTGCCCATCCACTCGTTGTTCTCTAAAAATGCCTATGTGTACTTTCCAACCTCAGTTTTTTACCTGTGCCTTTGCCCCTGACAGACTTACTCCTCCCAACATCCCTGATGGTTTCCCCACCCTTGAAAGATGGGCTTAAAGAATTTATCCTTCACAAAATGTGCCCTTCCTCACATTCTTTGAGATCCCTCACGTATTATCTATTTTCCCCACCAAGCCGTAGTGGCTTGGGACTGACACAGGTCTAAATCATCTCTGTCCAGAGCACTAATCAGTACAGTGCCAGGGACAGCACACTTGTCACTAAAATTTTGCTGATCCTTGGTTCTTTCTAAGCTAAGTCTTAAAGTTAGGTATCTTACATTGGTGGGTTTATTATTGATGCAACCTGTGTACCAAAATTTTGGGTCCCTTTGGGACCTCCTTATGCTTCCTTCAACTCTTTGCTAAGTTCTCCTCCAACCCTCATTGCAGCACTGGGCTGTCCCTGCCCCTACCATCCACCTCTCCCTGGAGGCTCACTGTTTGGATTGTGAAGGGTTAGCTCATCTCCTCACTTCTCCATTACTCTAAGGACCTGAAGACAGTAAGCCCATTGACTTTGCACATCAAAGGTGTTACTGCCAATCTCTTTGGGAATGCAGATGGGGAGAGAAAACATACAACAAAGTCTGATTTGAGTGCTCAAAGTTGAGCTTTGGGAAGATGCAACCAGTATTAAGCTGAATCTCATAAAGTTCTTATCTTTGTTCTAGACTAGTGCTGTCCAATAGGTCTGTCTGTGATGATAGTAATGTCCTATACCTGTGCTACTAGTGACATGTTATTATTGAGCACTTGAAATGTGGCTAGTGTGACTGGGGAACTGCTTTTTGTTTTTCAAAAGAAGGAGGATCTTGCTGTGTTTCCCAGGCTGTCCTTGAACTCTCTCCCAGGGTGAAGCGATCCTCCTGTGTCAGTTTCCTGAGTAGCTGGGGCTTCAGGCATGTACCACTGCACCTGGCTTGCATTTTTAATTTTTTTTTTTTTTTTTTTAGAGGCAGAGTCTCACTTTGTCGCCCTTGGTAGAGTGCTGTGGCATCACAGCTCACAGCAACCTCCAGCTCTTGGGCTTAGGTGATTCTCTTGCCTCAGCCTCCTGAGTAGCTGGGTCTACAGGCACCCATCACAATGCCCGGCTATTTTTTTTTGTTGCAGTTTGTCCCGGGCTGGGTTCAAACCCACCACCCTCAGTATATGGGGCCAGCACCCTACTCACTGAGCCACAGGCGCCACCCCTGGCTTGCATTTTTAATTTCATTAAATTAAAATTTTAATAGCCACAAATGGGTAGTGGCTTTCATACTGGACAGTGCAGGACAAGACTTTCAGGAGTAGACAGCCTGCTAGGGTTAATGTGAAAATGATGTAACAAGCACAGGCACAGAAGGAAGCCCTTGTGTGGAAGCATACAGAACGAGAAAATCCAACTTAGGGCGGGCAAATGGGGTCAGGGAAAGTTTTCTGGAACTGCCCTGTTAGCAGCGTGAGTAGGAACTAGCCTGGTAAAGAAAGGCATTTGTCAGAGGCAGCAGCACATACAAAAGCCTGGAGATGTGAGAGAATGCAGTGTGTCAGTGACAGCAAGAAAGAAATGGGAGCATGCAGCCTGGGTGGTGGGCACGGCACACACTGAAGCATGGAGATAGGCAGGTCTCCTTGCCCATTCCCTGTTCTGTTGCCAACAGGTTTTCTTATCCCGGCCTCAGCAGTAGTTAAAGTAAGAGCAGGTGACATATTAGGCTCTCTAGTATCTCCAGTGTAGTTACTGTTTTCCTCTTTGTGAAGAATTATCTTGTGGAGAGATGCATTGAGGTTCTGTTACTATTCAAACTTTAACCCACCAGTTTTAGCATTCCCTGATAATTTTCGCTTTAAACAATTATTATGGCTGAGGTTGCCAAATGGTGATTTTCAAATGCCATCAATCTTTCAGCATATATCGTTTGTCTTCCCACTCTAAGGGCATGCTTTCCCCTCTCCTACATTTATTTAATTCTTTATATTTTTATGGATTCATAGTTGTCTATTTTACTTATATATTTTTACTTTATATGACCCATAAATATCATTCTTTATTTTGATGTTCAAAGTGCCCCTGACTTGGCCAGTTAGAAAGCCCTCTAAGCTGGTTCTTGTGTCCTGTGTCTCCATCTTTCTTTGAGCACTTCCTTGTTTTGTGGCACCATGAGATGCCCCAGCCCTGGAATCAGCCATTCTCCCTCCTCAAAGAGCCATGGTTCTTTTTAGAAGAGAATGTCATTTAGAAATCAAGGTTTTAACACTAGATGTTATAGCTATATTTTAAGAGTTTGCTCTATTATTTGGAAAAGGTTTGAGGATCCATTGATTCTAACTCTATCTTTCCTTCTATACTTATTTTTTAGAAATGTCATTTAATTATTTGTTATGTTTGTTTATTTGTTTATTTCTGAGATAAAGTCTCACTCTGTTACCCTGGGTAGAGTGCCATGGCATCATTAGAGCTCATGGCAACCTCAGTGTCTTGGGCTCAAGGGATCCTCTTGCCTCAGCCTCCCAAGTAGTATAGTAACTCCCAAGGACTATAGACACCCGCCATAATGCCTAGCTAGTTTTTCAACTTCTAGTAGTGACAAGGTCTCACTCTGGCTCAGGCTGGTCTCAAACTCATGAGCTCAAGCAGTCCATCTGCCTCAGCCTCCCAGAGTGCTAGGATTATAAGTATGAGCCACCATGCCTGGCTCCTTCTATACTTATTATTTAGGATTCTGCTTTAAGGAAGAGCCTTCCCTTTGCCCTTGTTTTATTTCTTTATATCAATCTAGAATCATGGATTGTTACTTTAATCATTGAGTTAAAATCCACTAGTATCATAATTCATTTTGAATTATTATTTTGGATATATCATTTTATTGTTGTGTATATGGATTAAGCACATAGTATACATCTATATTTCTCTGTCTCTACCTATCTAATAAACCATAAGTTTACACAGATACCTTGAGGAGACCTTTTTAATAGTACTGACCATAGATAATAAAAGGCTTACAAGAAGAGTGGAAAGTGGCAGGAGAAGAAAGGATGGATGCCAGAGCTATTTAGAAATTAGAACTGACAGCTCATACTTACTTTAGAACTGGAAGAGACCCTATTTTGCAAATCAAAAAAGGGAGACACAAAGTTATTCTCATCCAGTTCATTGACAAAACAGGGATGAGGATGAGGTGAGTGTGGTTTTGAGCCCAACCAAGCCTTCCAATCTCTGCTCTGCACCAAACTCCATGCCAGACCCTCTCTCTCAGCTGGGTGGGTGAGACCCAGGCAGCCGCTAGTCCAAGGTGAGTCCCCTGATGCTTCCCAGTTCTTAAGCCTGCAATGCCCAAACTCCAGTTAATCCCCAGCAAGACCTAAGTCTTGGGAAAGGAACCCCTTTTCTAAAAGTAGTACTGTGGGGCAGTGCCTGTGGCTCAAAGGAGTAGGGCACCGGCCCCATATACCAGAGGTGGTGGGTTCAAACCCGGCCCTGGCCAAAAACTGCTAAAATAAAATAAAATAAAATAAAATAAAAGTAGTACTGTGTGAAGAACACCATCTGAGACTTTTGCAGGTAGAATCACACAGCAGTCAGACCTACCTGGGTTTGAGTTCTGGGTCTGCCACTTATTAGCCAAGTGACCTGGTTAAGTTTGTATTTCCCTGAGCTTCAGTCTCCTTATCTGTAAGGCCAGAGCAACAATACTTACTTCATAGCACCTGGCCCTTGATCAATGGCAGTCATCATTATCTCTAGTCTTCCCAACAACAATGTGAGGAAGGGATTATTTAGTCTCATTGTATAAACCAAAAAATCAAGACTCAGGCAGGTAAGGTACCTGGCAGATCTTAGTGAGTGAACGTTACCTCTGGGAAAGCAGAGACCATGTCTGTCCTGGTTACCATTATATTCCCAGTGCCCAGCAAATTTTCTGGTATATACTAGGCATTTATTAAGTATTTGTGAATGAATAAATTTGATCTCACTGGCTCCAAAGACTATGCAATTTCCATTTCATCTTCCAGGGCAGGGTTGTATCTGGGCTCAAGACATTGGAGAAGGCTGTAGAAATCCTGGGTGGAGCTGAGACTCCAAACCTGGCCTCCTGACTCTTGATTCATGCTCTTTACTCTTCACTGCACTGCCTCCAATAAAAGGGCTAAACTTCCTTCAGCCTGGGAATTGGCATATTCTTCCACCTTCATTCTCCTCACCCTTCTGCCTAGTTCTATTCCTGGTGAGGGAGTGCAGGAAAAACATTTGACCAGAAGTCAGCAACTTCCTGCATAATATTGGCCAAGTTATTCAATCTTTCTGGAACTTGGTCCCTCATCTATAGAACGGGTAAACTGACCTACATCTTTCCCAAGACTGTTGCAAAGATTAAGGGAAATAATTGGTATGAAAGAGCTATGTGGACTATTAAATGCTTATCCATGAGACACTAGTGATATTACTAGGATCAGCATCACCTTTCCTAGCTGTTTCCTGTCCAGTTGTTCAGTTGGATCATTCACTTGTGTTTCTGGTGGGGAGGGAGTCAGCTTTTCCCTGACACTTAGAAAACTAGAAAGATGTCACTTACTGTCTGTGTTACTTGAGACAAGTTTCCTCACAAGCCAAGTGGGGATAAATATCCCAAACATTCAAGGTAATATAAGGATTCAAGTGATAAAAAGTATGAAAGCACTAGCACAACGTCTGGCACAAAGGAGATACTTAATGCATTTTGACATATTGGTTATTGACTCTCAAAAATAAAAACAATAGCTATCAGATGTTGAGGGCCTGCTATGTGCCAAGTACTATATGACAATGCTGCAAGGTAGGTAGGTATTATCTCCATTTCAGTTTCAGATGTTGGAACTTGTCCAAGGTTCTATAACTAGAAAATGACAGAGCTGGTAGAAGTAGAAGGCATGCTTGTCTGAACCCATGCTCCCTCAGCAAGGATGTCCTTAGCTTAGTCCTGAAGTAGGCAGAACGTACTTAATTGGCACAGTATCTGATTAGGAACAGTTAACTGGATGAAGGAATGACACTCCCCCCAAACATATTCAAGCTTATAGTAGATGTTTAATATACACAGGAAATGTTCACAAAGAGTATACTTTATTTTCAGTTTATACTAAGGACTCTTGTTTTTCTTTTGTTCACTCAATATTCATTTACCATTTAATATGCCAGGTGCTAAGGATGTATAAGGCCACATGGTCCCTGCCCTTAAGGAATTCAGAGTCTGGTGGGAGAACACAAAATAAGTACTTCATCAGCATGTACACAAATACTCAAATATGTGCAAAGTAGATGCTCAAACTATATGCAACATGTCCACAACTAATGAATAATATGGATGATCCTCAGAACAGGAGATGCCTGATGTGTGTGTCCAAAGTACTGGTTAGATACTCATTCACAGTACTGTAGCTGCAATGAACTTATTCATCAATTTCTCAAAGAACATGTACACAATAGAAGTAGATGTACACATAGTAGGTACTCAAATGCACAGGAGCCATACACAATAATCAATGTACATAGATGTTTGGTAAGTACACTGTAGGCTCACAAATGGGCAAATAGTAGGTGTTTTACACAGTAGGGATTGGTAGCAATGGATAAATATGCTGTTGCTATATATCCTATAGCTAAAATATATCTATATACAGGCTTATCTTGTAGGAGTACACATCACAAATGTGTACACAGTAAAAGTGCATATGGAAAACTGGAAAGCATTTATTAAAATGCTGACTACCAATGACTCTTCGGGGGTTAAAACAGAAACCCCATTTCTTAGAGGTCCAGGAGCCTGCTACCTTCCTTCTTTCAAAGCTCCAGAAAGGGCCTAGCGCTGGGAGCGTAGAGTATCTCCTCCAATCTGTTGGTCGGCAGAAGGGGTTCTTCCCAATCAGGCACCCCAAACCATCTTCCGCTGTCCACTCCAGAAAGACCAGAGAAAAGTGGCAGAAAATGCTGCGGAAGAGCTGGCCGCCTGGCTGAGGTCTGCGGGGTATTGGGGGTTGGGTGCCAGTTAGAGCCCACCACCCACGGACACCAGCGTCTCTTCCGGTCTGTCCCCATAACGCGCATGCGCACAACTGGCCTTTAAACGTGCACGGCCGGTCCATCCGGAAAAAAGATCCGGTAAACTAATTACAATCTTGCTCCTCCGCCGCTGGTAAGAACTATTTACTCTTAGTCAGTGTGGTGCTTTTGAGTAAATGATTCCAAATAGGAAGTCCATACTAGTATATTTAGCTCGGTGCCCACAGTGTGAATACTTTCTAAGGCTTGGCCTGACGCAAAGTTTACGAGGCTCGGAGGGCCTCCCCGCGGAAGGATCCTGTTTGTTGTGGTGAAGAGTGGGCAGACGCTGACAAACCAAGATGGCGGCGGCGGCGGCGGCGATGAAGGCCGCGGCGTTTGGGAGGTAACTGTTGTGGCGAAGGCTGCAGTAGTTGGGAGGCAGCAGCCGCGTTTAGAAGAAACGCGGCAGAACGAAGAGGCGGCAGCAGGCGCTTCAGCCTGAGACTCTCAGAACGCGACTGCCACACGCCCCCCGGGGCCCTCGGCGGGCGGCGGCCGCCCAGCTTAGGGCCTAGTTCCCGAGCAGTGCCTCGGTTTCAAACAGCGGCGGCGCCATGAGTCCTTAAGAGCGGTTCAAGCCCTCCTAATTCCTTGCCCTGTCCTCGGGCCCATCATGGAGCCGGGGTCCGACGACTTCCTACCGCCGCCGGAATGCCCGGTGTTCGAGCCTAGCTGGGCTGAGTTCCGAGACCCTCTTGGCTACATTGCGAAAATCAGGCCCATCGCGGAGAAGTCGGGCATTTGCAAGATCCGCCCACCTGCGGTAAGGCCTGGGACTGGTGGTCGCCTGGGCAAAGGCCGAGGATGAAGGAGTAGGGTGCCAGCTGAGAAGTCTCGGGCAGAGGGCAGCCCGAGGTGTGGGGAGATGGGGTGGCTGGGACCTTTGTGGGTGCCGCGCGGGTCCCAGAAAGGGTACTGGGGGCAGGGGTCCTCTCGTGATCTGAGGTCCACCGCCAACGCCACGCTTTTCAGAATCACTCCCTGGCTCAAGACAGGGATTCCTAGTGGGTTGGGGCAAAGTACACAGAGAGGCACTCAACACATTTCTAAGTTGCTCTTGACCACCTAGGTCAAGGCTACACAGAATAAAGCCTTTCTTCTCTATTGTCATCATTTCTCTTAAGGCAGGCAGTGTGGTGTAGTGGAAATATCACAGTTCTAAAGAGAGACAGACCTGAGTTCAAAACTCCACTTTGAATTTAGCAGCTGTGTGACCTTGGGCAAGTAAATGTACTCTCTTTGAGCCTGTGAAATGGGTCCCAGAGATGGTCATTTAGAGGATTGACTTAAACTTGATTGCGTCTGTTTGTAGTAGGCACTATATAAGTGGTAATTATCATGACCATGAAGGTGTTTGATGTGGTCATTGGCTTGCTCCTATGTGGATTGACTCATATTTGCTCATACCCTGCCAGACCAATTCATCTATGCCTGGTGGACGAGTCATGAAAACACTCTCAGAGGGGATGATGCTCTTTCTCCCCTGAGGTGGGTTCAGAGGATTGTCCCCTTCTTTTCCTGAGGCCTTTCTTGGACATCACTTCCCAGAATTGACTTCCTATGGAGAGGCTTGGACCAGGCTGCTTGGTGATGGAGTGTGAGTCCTCAAAAGATTTTTACTCTGTTCTAGCCAAGGATGTAGGAGGTCCCAGAGGGTAGGCCATTCTTGGGTCCCCAGAAACAGAATGGAGCTATGGGATTTTGCCTGCCCCCCTTGGAACACTTGATTCCCAGAGATCAGCAAAAAAGGTAGAATCTTTTCTCCTAGGCTTGGCTTCAGGCCAAAAGTCCCCCAAAGGCTGGGGCAGGCTACTGCGTTACTGGAGGAGAAATGATGATATATGTTGTTTGGTGATGACTTGGAATCCCAGGGACAAGAATTGAATCTGGATGGAACAGGGTGTTTTTGAATGGGCGTCTCCTGGCTGAAACCCGATAGGAAGCCTCATTTCCCACCTGAGGAGGGCACCATAGGCCTCCTTATCCAACTTGATGCATTCTGGTGCTCAGCCACATCGTAGGCCTGGTTTCAGATGGATCCTCTGGGGGGTGTTGGGCAATCTAATTTCTTCCTTGTTGGAGCCTGGCAATAGATCTCTAAGGTATCCTTGTACATGTTGAGGGAGTGGGTAGTGAAAGGTCAGGAAGGCTAGCAGAAGGGAGAGGCACTCCCTGAAGTGGTCAGGCAAGCCTGTGGGAAAGAGGCATATCTAACATAGAGGGTAGTTGAGGCCTGAATTTCCTTTTTTTCTATGTTGGCCTTATCTGGGCAGGCTGGCCTTGGCCAGGTGTTACCATGCTTTGGGGAACAAGGAAGGGGAAGAATGATGTGTCCCAGGTGTGTGTGTGTGTGTGTGGCCAGCAGGGACTGTCCTTTGTTATATTTCTTTTTTCTACCCTAAACTGTGCTTCTCTGCAATCTAAGAGACTTGGCTCTCTGGTTTTGTTTTGGTTTTTCCTCCTCTAGAGCTGCTTCTAGGCCACCTTTATGTAGCTGGCCTTCTGGTTGGAGTTTGAAGTACACAGCCAAGTGATGCTTGGGCCCAAGGGTGAAAACCCGTGCATGCTTAGGTACCTGGCAGTTAAAGGTTTGTCTGAGGCAGGGTGTTTTGGGGCTCTGAATTCTGGGCAAGTGACTTCTACACTTGGGAAAGATGGATTGGGAGAGAGCATTGGTACCCTGGAGTGGTCCCAGGGAAGCTTGAATCTTGCTTCCATCATCAGATAGCCAACTTTTTATCACCACATCCTAATATGCTAATATACTGAGTATTTGGCACTCAGTAATATGGGAATAAAGGCATCTGGTTTGCTGGACATTCCCCAGCTATCTGTTGCATCTAAGCTCCTGCTCTAGGATTCTGGTTCTGTCGTTTCCTGTCCAGTGCTTGATATTGCACTGATTCTTGTCTAGAACTTGATTCAGCAGGAAGGAAGGGTACCTGGAATTTGGGGTTTGAGTACCTTTCTACCTGTGTTACCTGTGCTGAAGGGAGTGCCCTATTTTGATGGGAGGCAAGAGGGTGTGAGAGCTTGTCTGGGCTTGAGCCATACCATTTTGACCCTTTTTTTTGTTGTTTCTTTTTTTTTGACCCTGCTTACTGAGTCCTAGATGTTTACTACCTGCTTTGGCTGGTGGGTGGGGTGGTGGTGGGGATTACATGTGCATGCTGGTATGACTTCTCTGGCCCCTTTTCTAAATGTGTGCATACAGAAGAGGTCAAGTTTTTTCTTCTCTTTTACTGTCCCCAGCCAGCCCCCTTTCCATATGTAACCATCTATTTACAAACATTGGTAGCCTGGTGTAGTGCAAAGAACCTTGTTCTGGAGGTCTGAAGACATGGGTTCTAGTCTTTTTTTTTTTTCTGCAGGTTTTTTTTTTTTTTTTTTTGGCCAGGGCTGGGTTTGAACCTGCCACCTCCGGCATGTGGGGCTGGTGCCCTACTTTGAGCCACAGGCACTGCCCCATGGGTTCTAGTCTTGGTTCTGCCACTAACTTGGCATGTAATTTTGGAGAAATTACATTTCTTCTCTGGGCTTCACTGTCCCCATTTGTAAAATGAGAGCATTGGTCTAGGTTCTTTTTGCCACCCCAGTAGGAGGCAGAGCTCTGTGGAGAAGAAGATTGTGGGAAAGGTTGGGGGAAGGTGTTGGGGAGGGAATTCTTCCCAGCTATCCTTTGGGCAGGACAGAACAAGCTCCACCTTGGCAGGGCAGAGTCTTCTCCACTTTCGTTATCTTTCCCTGACTTCCTCCCCAAATCCTCTCATTCTTTGCTGCCATAGTCAGTGGGGTATTCCAACACTTATCCCCTGGGGCTTCCTCCCCTGCCTCTTCTATACCAGGCAGGTATATGAGAGAAGACACACTGGAAGCCTTCTAGAACAGGTGAGTGATACAACTTCTTGTTCTCTGTTACCTGCTCTTCTCTGCAGCGTCTATCTCAGGCCCTTTAAACCCGGAAAACAGACATGAAAGGCCCAAACCTTCAAATCCTGTTATGATTAGAGCTGAGCTACCCTGCATGTATATTGGGTGGTGGGGTCAGCCTTAAATGTCAAGTCTTAATGATGACTTCTTTGAATAACATTTTCATTTAACAACCAGTTTAATTTTCCACATCAGTCTTATGAGAAAGCTGGAATTAGAGGTCATATTCTCTTCTTACGGGTGAAGAAAATAGATTTAGAAAGGTAAAATCCCACAGCTTGTAAGTTGTAGAGCTAGTACATGAACCCAGGTCTTTTGATTCCAAATTCTGTGTGCTTTCTAGTACTCCCAGACTGTGTCCTACAGCGCATGCGTAGGGGACAAGGGGCTAGGAGCTCTGTGTTAATATGGGAGTGGAAAGGGTTTAGGGTCAACTGTTTGGGGCTCTATCCCTCTGTTTCTTGAAAGCCTGGTGCTGTGCTGTTGGGATGGACTCAGGAGAAGTTTCCTGGGGTATGTGCATATGGACTTGATAGGCTATTAGGCCCTGTTGTGAGTTCTAGGAGGAGATGGGGTGTGGGGGGGAGAGGTAAGTTGGACATTTGCCAGGCCGAAGAGTCTGGGCTGGGTAGAGGTCTGGGAAGGCAAGAATGGGGTTCTGAGCTGCTTCTGGTACCCTCTGGTGTTGCACTATGCTGGGATGACCCAAATCCCTTTTCCCTCTCTACCCTCTCAGGACTGGCAGCCACCCTTTGCTGTGGAAGTGGATAACTTCAGGTTTACCCCCAGAATCCAGAGGCTGAATGAATTAGAGGTAAGAGGACTAGCAGCTGGTGTTTGGCTTGGCAGAATAGATACCTGAGCTCTGATCCCACTTGCCTCATGCCTTCTCTGGTTAGGGTTCTTTATTCTCTCTTCTGTGAAATAGCATCTTTTTGGTGTACCCAGGGTATAAAGGAAGCTTTAGAGCTCTAAATCTAATCAAGAGGCAGGGGCATTTAGCATTTCTGACTTCATAGATGAAAGGCTGAGATGTCCCTTTCTTGCATTGTTTTGCTTCTGGAGCTCCCCTGTCAACCAACCTATCCTACCTGGGTCAACAAAGGGGAAATATGGTGCTGGCTGAGACCCTTTCTTCCTTGGCCAGCTAAATGTAACTTCATATATCCAGTTCCTCCTCAGCCCTGGGCTTCTTACCTTTCTTCCATGGTTCTTGGTAAAGTGGGAGGTGAGGTAGAGGACAGGAACAAGAACTGGTCTGTGTGGAGGCTGGAATGGTTAAAGACTTGGGTAAAGGGTCAAGCAGATAGGCTTTTCCCTCTCCCTTTTGTTCTATATAGGAAGTCTAAGCCCTTTGCATGGACAGGATTCTCCACTAGGGGCTTGAGAATGCCCTCAGGTATTGAGAGTGGGTGCCCTGAAACCAGTTTAGGTTAAGATCCAGGAGCTTTCCATGGAAAATATATGCTGTCACCCCCCTCACCTTTTATTATGTGTCCACATGCCTTATTAGAGGTCCCAGCAGGGGCAGGGTGGTGGTGGTGGTGGTATCAGTGGTGTGTGGGTCCAGCTGAATAAACATAAACTAAAAGCTTACTTGTCTTCTAGCCCTGAGTTCCTTAATCTAGGCACTATGAACATATTGGACCAGATAGTTTTTTATTGTCAGAAACCTGTCTGCATGGTAGAATGTTCATCTGCATCCCTGACTTCTATCTATTAAATGCCAGTAGTACCCTCTCCCAGTTATGACAACCAAAAATCATGGTGGGGAATCACCCCCCATGAAAACTACTGTTCTAGAGTCTAGGGGCTGTTGTGAGGGGAAGAGTCATTTCTTGTAGGGAGATGCAAGTTCCTTGGAGAAATATGTCTGACTAGGTCTGTAGGGTGTAGGGGCCAGCTAGGGCAAAGTGTTACCTTAGCATAGGACAGGCCAGGTTTTCTAGAGGACTCTTGGCTGATGAGGGGAAGGAGCAGGGATGACGCCAAGTTCAGAAAGCTAGGGGGTTGAGGTTGAAGGAGTAGTGTTCCTGGCCTCTTAAGTTACAGCTAAAGAGCTGTAGGTTGTTTATTTCTACAGACTTAGTTTTTCTCAATTGTGAAACAGAACTGTCCTGGTTCTCCCTAATGGGATCAGGACAATGTAGTGAATGATAATGCCTATTTACTTCTCCCTAGAATTGGGCCCTCTGACTAGAGTGAGGAGGTTATAGACTTGGGACCTTTGGGAGTCCTTCTTGCGTCACTGGGATTTTAGGGAAGCATGGTATATACCTTATTCCTAGGATCTGGTGCCAGTGCTGCTTCAGTGCACCAACTCTTGGTTCTTTAGGCCGTTCTGCCTGTAGCATACACTCTTGCTCTTCGGCCACCATGGAACAAGTTTTGTAGTGCATTAGGAGGTGCATGTGCTCTTTTGCAGCCTTCCTTCTCTGAGACATGCCTTAGAGCTTAGGTATAGTTCTGAAATTTCCAGAGGGTCTTCACTGGTCCCCTCATTAAGTCCACCCTTCTGGGGTAAATGGACTGTACAGTTATGTTCCTTCTATAATTTAAAAATGGGGGTCCAGAGAGTAGAACTGATTTGCTCAAGGCTATGCAGCAACTCAGTAGCAAGGGGAAAGCTAAAACTTATTAGGCATCTAGATATCTTGGTGCTTACCATGTGACCTAACTCCTTTGAACCTGTGTCCTATTCGGTACAAGAGATGGTAATACTTACACAGCCACCCTGTCAGGAAGAATAAGAGAGAAGAATGTATGTAAAGCTTTGGCTGTTGTGACTCTCTGTGGGGATCTTGGGCTTCTCTAATTGACTAGAAGGTGACTAAGATGAGAGAGGGGTGAGGTGGGGCTAGGTACTTACTGCCTGGACTCTAGGATCCAGTTCATTGTGAGAAGCCCTAGGTAGAATACATGGGCTGCTCTGTTTCCTCTCTGCTCCCCTAAGATTGAACCAAAAGACAGTGGTCAGTGGGAAGGGTTGGCCAGCCTCTTTGAGCCATTTCTTCTTCAGGCCCAGACGAGAGTGAAACTGAACTACTTGGACCAGATTGCCAAATTCTGGGAAATCCAGGGCTCCTCCTTAAAGATTCCCAATGTAGAACGGCGGATCTTGGACCTCTACAGTCTCAGCAAAGTAAGAACAGGTTTTTCCTCAAACAACTCCCACCTCACCCCAATAGCCTTGGCATTGTAGGGGCCCCTTTGGTTTGGATATTGGATCTTTAGGCTGTAATGCAAGAGGGACAGCATGGTAACACACAAGCTGTCATCAAAACATCTTAGCATCTCTTGTTGAAGTTTGAGATTGGGAAAGGGGATAGTCCACAATGAAGTGTAGGACTAGAGTGGTCCTTGTTCCCCTTTCTGTAGGACTACTCCCTCATGTACGTACACATAGTACATCCATGTTCCTTCCTGCTTGTCCTTTCAGATTGTGGTGGAGGAAGGTGGTTATGAAGCTATTTGCAAGGACCGTCGGTGGGCCCGGATAGCCCAGCGCCTCAACTACCCACCAGGCAAAAACATTGGCTCCCTGCTACGCTCTCACTATGAACGCATTGTTTATCCCTATGAGATGTACCAATCTGGAGCCAACCTTGTGGTAAGGATGCCAGGCTGGGGTGGTATTGAGGATTTTACCTGTAGACACAGATGTCCACATTTGCTTTTAATGGAATTGGTTTAGTAGATAGAGACCTGGGATCCAGACTCTAGTCTTGCCTAATGATGTTTAGTCTCTTCCTACACTGCTCAGGGTCAAAGGTCATGGAAGCCAGCCTACTCTGTTATGTGGCAAGGGTTTTTTGTGTTTGCCTGTATGTGTAGAGGTTTTTTTGTTTGTTCGTTTCTTTCTTTTTGAGGAGAATCTGTAGCTGTCACCCTGGGTAGCAGATAAGAGTACAGTGGCATCATGGTAGCTCACTGCAACCTGGGCTCAAGAAACCTGCCTCAGCGTTGCAAGTAGCTGGGACTACAGGAGCGTGCCATGATGACCGGCTGATTTTTCTATTTTTAGTAGAGATGTGGTCTTGCTCTTGCTCAGGCTGGTCTTGAACTCTCGAGCTCAAACCTTGGCCTCCCAGAGTACTAGGATTATAGGTGTGAGCTGCCACGCCTAGCCAGACAATGTTTGAACTGATACAAAAATTAAGAGAAGGGAGAGGTCTATTGGCTTAGAGAGGTCTGGGAAGGGATGGGGTCTGATTTAGCTGGGGAGGTGGTTATAAGGAGGAGGGATTATAAGCAGAGGCACTTAGAATTCCCAGAGTGTGTGTTGATGTCAGTGATAAAGACCAGTGAACAAGGACTGTTGGTATGGGTCGTGTGTAGACCACAACTTTGGTTGTCATTGGGTGAGAATAGAGAAGAGTTCTTGCTGGAGCCCCACACACTTATCTCTCACCTTTCCCCAGCAGTGTAACACACGTCCATTTGATAATGAGGAAAAGGACAAGGAATACAAACCCCACAGCATCCCCCTTCGACAGTCTGTGCAGCCTTCTAAGTTCAATAGCTATGGTCGGCGGGCTAAGAGACTGCAGCCTGATGTGAGTATTTTCTTTCTAACTTAAGAGCTTTGGGTTAGTCTTCTCCCTCCCTCTGGCCAAGACTGTATTCCCTATTCTACTATCTCTTCTCTGAGTTTTTCCAAGCTTCAGTGTGCTTCTTTTAGGCTTTACTCATGCTCCCCCACCCTCAGCTGAGTTGGACCTTGATCTGTCTGTATAATTACTTTGGCTATATAATCTCTTCTGCATGTCTGTCCTTCTTGCCTGTCTTGTTCCTTTTTTGACTCACTCTGCTCAGAGGAATGGAACCCTTCTTCTAATAGCTGTATCTTTTTTTTTTTTTTTTTTAACGAGCAAGGATTTCATTATGTTGCCCGGGCTGGAGTGCATGCAGTGGCTATTCAAAGGCACAGTCATAGTGCATTACAGCCTTAAACTTCTGGGCTCAAGTGATCCTCCCTCGTTAGCCTCCTAAGTAGCTAGAAGTATAGGCATGTGCCACTGTGTCTGGCTCCTTTTATCTTACCTTCAGGCAGAAGCATACATGCCAGGCATTCTTCTTGGCCCTGGGGATACAGTAGAGAACAAGATAGCTGTTTTTGGGCTCACTGATGCACATAATTTAATAAGATCGTATTAGTCACTACCATTTGTTGGTAAATGCCAAACACTTAATTTTTTCATATATGTTACCCTAAACCTCCTCATAACTGTAAGGTAGGAGTTAATACTCTCATCTTACAGGGAGTAAACTGGGACCCCGTCTTTAATTCCTTTGTAAGAGCTGAGGAGTTTACCCTCAGTCTCCAAAAAGTAGCTCTGCATTCTTCCCTTGGTCCATCTGTGCCTCAGTCCCTGGTGTGAGCTCAGGTGACATACAGTTTGAGCTGTTGTTCTTTTTGGATGGGATAATCTGCCCCAGATAGCAGACTTGATTTGTTTCCTTCTTTCCTTCCAGCCGGAACCTACAGAGGAAGACATTGAAAAGAATCCAGAGCTGAAGAAGCTACAGATCTATGGGGCAGGCCCCAAGATGATGGGCCTAGGCCTCATGGCCAAGGATAAGACTCTGAGAAAGAAAGGTAAGGCCTAACAGGCTGGGGATAGCTTCCCCTAAGGAGAGGAGGTGGGGCCCTAAGTGTCTTAGACCTATATTTAGAGCCACTTTTCTTTTCTTTTTTTTGAGACAGTCTCAAGCTGCCACCCTGGGTAGAGTGCTGTGGCGTCACAGCTCACAGCAACCTGCAACTCTTGGGCTTAAGCAATTCTCTTGCCTCAGCTTCCCAAGTAGCTGGGACTACTTATGCATGGTGCCTGCCTCGACACCGGCTATTTTTTTTTTTTTGTTGTTGTTGTTGTTGTTGCAGTTGTTATTGTTGTTTTAGCTGGCCCAGGCCAGGTTCGAACTCGGCAGCCTCAGTGTATGTGGCTGGCGCCTTACCCATTGAGCTACGGGCACCACTCAGAGCTACTTTTCTCTTTTCCAGATAAAGAAGGGCCTGAGTGTCCCCCCACTGTAGTGGTGAAGGAAGAGTTAGGTGGGGAAATGAAGGTGGAATCAACCTCACCTAAGACCTTTCTGGAGAGCAAGGAGGAACTGAGTCACAGCCCAGAGCCCTGCACAAAGATGACAATGAGGCTACGGAGGAACCACAGCAATGCCCAGTTTGTAAGGACCCAGCCCTGACTTCCTAATGTTCTGCTTCTTATCCCTTCAATGAGCATTTCCCCAGCATGGCATTGGACCAGGTTGCATTAAGCAAAAAAGTAGGCCTAGTGGGGCCTGCCATCAGGTAGATTACTTAATTGGGGAAACAGGGCTAACTCACGTGGACCAAAGAACAAGAAAGGCTAATCAAGTGCTATCAACATGAAGTGCTGGAACAGCCCAGAGAAGGAGACTCACTCTCCATTGCTTCAGGATAAAGGCTAAGCTCCTCATTACTTTGTATGATTTAGTCTCTGCTGACCTCTAAGACTCATTCCCTAGCACTGCCCACCTTACTCTTCTGCTATAGCCACACTGAACTACTTGTGGG
This sequence comes from Loris lydekkerianus, assembly GCA_963574355.1. Lineage (NCBI taxonomy): Eukaryota > Metazoa > Chordata > Mammalia > Primates > Lorisidae > Loris > Loris lydekkerianus. Next base: position 37,565 of record CAUYPK010065317.1, read on the forward strand.
TATGTTCATTTATTTTCCCCTGAGGTACACCTTTCTCTTTCATTCCCCTGTCCTTGGTACATGTTCAGTCTGGAAGAGTTTCTGCCTGTGGCCAAGCTTCACCTTGCCTTCCAGTTTCAAGTTTCACCATTTCAACAGTCTTTTCTCAAGGCCACCCTCTTTATCTCCAGCGGCTTTGAGTGCTTCCTTCCCTAGGTTCCCACAGTATTCTTTATGGGCTACTATTGGCAGTTTTTATATTTCCAAAGTACTATATGCCCTTGGAAGGCACATACTATGTCTTATTCATCTCTGTACCAGAGTCTAGAGTAGTGTTGAACACCGGTTCAGAAAGCATATATTGAATGAATAAAAATGGGAGGATTCAAGACTGAATGATAAAAAGAGTGCTCTCACAGCTTTACCTGCTTATTTAGTGCTCTCACAGCTTTACCTGCTTATTTAGAGAGATGGTTCATGCATGCATTTGAATTTGAGTCCTAGTGTGATTAGCCTGTACAGGGCTGTGAATGATTCAGCCAGTAAGTATAGCAGATTTCCAATGGGGAGCTCTCTGGACTAGTGTACTTTCTAGAGGAACTTGATGTTTGAAGGCTGGACAGAACATGCGTTAATGTTTCCTTCCCTGGCAGATTGAGTCATATGTGTGCCGGATGTGTTCCCGAGGGGATGAAGATGACAAGCTCCTCCTTTGTGATGGCTGTGATGATAATTACCATATCTTCTGCTTGCTGCCTCCTCTGCCTGAGATCCCTAAGGGTATCTGGCGGTGTCCAAAGTGTGTCATGGCGGTAAGGCCTCTCCAGCCCCATTCTACATCTGCCTTATCCTTGCTTGTCTTCATCTCGCCATTCTGAGGGCAGCCCCCATCTCAGCCACAGTCTTAAATTTTGGGACCCTGGGGTAGAGCTTTGGGAGAAAGATGAGTTGGGGATTCAACCTTTGTTTCTATTCTCTAGGGAGGTAAGTGCCATGATTAGATTATATGTGGTGAGCAGATGCTAAATTGTATGTTACAAGCTCTGACATACAGAAGTTCAGAGGAGAGAAAAATGATCAAGTGTAGTAATCAGGGAAGATGTCAGGAATGAGATTAGAAAGATAGGAGGAATATAAAGAAAACAGTGTTTTTTAAATTTCTACCTGTTTTGTAAGAAAGCTTGAAAAATAGACAAATCATCATCCCACTACCTAGAGATAACCATTGTTAACTAGTTTGGGATCTTGTTATTATATATTTTCTATTAGTTACTTTGTAATCATTTTTCTATATTTTTGGTTTACTCAAAGTATGATTTCTTTTAGATAGGCTATCATATGGATATATTATTTAATTGTTTTCCAGTGATATTTAGTTGTAATATTTAGATTGGTTTGCAGTGATACAGATTTTAAGTAGAATTGGTGGGCAAGTATCCCAGAGTGGGGCTGGAGACTGGCAGGCATTCCAGACTGGGGTTCTAGAGACCTCTGTGCATGGGGAAGAGTACCTGGTGTGGGTAGGGACAGTAAGGAGAGCAGCTAAAGCAACAATGAGGACCAAGTGGCGGGGAAGTAGAGCAAGTATATTTCATAAATGACTTACCTTCTCCAAATTCTCGGTGCTCACCTTTTATATTTCCCTGTGTACTTCTGGAGAGATGACATTGATGGCCTCTTGTCTCATCTTAGGGGTTCAATTGTGGTTGTAGAGACCAAGTGTGTACATGCACAACTGTGCATGTGCACACCCACACACAGATGAAGAAAGACCAGGGCAGTGCATAATGGCCTTGGTAGTGGTGGAGATTCCAGTGAAAAGGAGTTTGAACAATGGTATCATGGATGGGGAAGACTGTCCGCTCTACTTTATTCTCTAAGTGGTTATGAGCCAGTAGACCAGATAGACATTTATTTTTCAGACATGAGCAGGTTGAGTGACCGTAATATATACAGTTCTCATCTAAAATCATGAACATGGGTACAAAGTAGATTAGATCCACATTCTGTCTTCTGAGACAGTCTAAAGCAGGGGTGGCGAACAAGTTCGACTACGCGCTCGGAGATCGCTCCTCAGAGGTCCCTCCTCAGAAGCAGCATAACAAAATCCAAACTTGGCAAAGAGCCACAGTATACAAAATAATAAGAGGCAAAGAGCCGAAATT